>RJWT010030638.1:0-14587 GCA_004365215.1 Cuniculus paca | reverse complement strand
ATGTTAACCTGAGGTCTGAGATCTGAGAGACACTTTTAAAGTTTCTGCCTTTACACTTGCTATAAGGATACTTTATCTGATCATTGGAGCCTTTCTACATTTTTTTATTCTATACATTAGCTACACCAATAACAGCACATCTACAGAGCCTAAAAAGAAGGTATTGATAATTCCATTTTTAGGCATAAGAAGTATTATCTCAATAAGTGATAAGACTTCAATTTTATTTATGAGAGCTTTTAAAATAAATCATATTGTTAATTAAATGAAATAAATGAAAACTACTGAATTTATTATAGAAATTTATTTCATCCATAGTCCAACCTCTAAACAATTGACATTATTTGAAACTGAATGTGCGAGTGATGTAGATGACTGATGGCATTAATCTAGAATTCACTCACTCATGAAACATATCATTTCCCTCCTAGTTTTGGATCAATAGGGCAACATCTAAACAGTGCTTTATTTGTAGTTAGATTAATTTCTTGTTGCTGTAAAACCCGCATGGAGTATTTCCTACGTTTTCTCCTTTTACTCCTTTTTCAAAGTATTAAAAACTGGAAAACATATGTTCAGCTGTTTATCTCAAACTCAGTCTTGCAGGCAAGAAGAAAAGTTATAATTGGATCTAGATGAAATATTTATCTTCTTATCTCAATTTCTAATGAAACTATCTACCTAAAAACAGAAGACATAATATATTAAGTTAGCTTGCTATTTGTCTCCTTCAAGAAATGAATCATCAAACCTGAAGTAAATTTTTCTTTTTCTTCTTATTTTCTCCTTATTCTTCAGGAATATTTTTCTGGAATATTGGTTCAGATGGACAGATTTTAAACTCTACTATTGCTTCATTATGAGATTAGTGTCAAACACCACTTGGTTGTACTTGGTTCATTTGTCCAATAAGATTTCCAATTACAAGCATTTGTTGAAAGGTGAACACATCCTAAACATTTACTGCTACTTAAAAAATATATACTTTTAATGGCATTGTGAACCTGTAAAATATTTCAGTGGATCTTGAAATACCTTAACCCTGGAAGAAGCATGGCTGCCAGAGCTGGAATACATTTGGAAAGTGACTACAGTTCTAAAAGACAGAAATTCTCTTATTTTTGAAAAAGAAATTGTCAGAAAGTGAAATGAAATAACTCTATAAACTTCAAATTTCTGTGTGATCTGTTTTAGAAACAAAATTTTAAAACGTGTTAATCTCTGCATTCATTGAATTTTCTTTGTTCCTGATAAATACATTTGTTCATTATCTAGAGCTCATGCTTATAACCAATATTACTGAGTACCTTTTCTGCACCAGAGACCAGTTCTAGGCTTTGAGGATGCAACAGTGTGTGTGTGTGTTTGTGTGTGTGTATGGGGAAGGTAAGTAATTTTTATCTTTAAATTTTAAAATGTTGCATGAAGAGAGATGATCAGTTACTGTCTGGATTACTTTTGTCTTATTGCTGAGACAAAATACTTAACACCCAAAATTAAGGAAGGAAAAGCTTATTTAGCTCACGGTTTGTGGAGGTTTCAGTCCATAACTGGCTGGCTCCAAGGCACAGTGGCATAGCATAGAGAAACAGTTCAAGGCAGTGGAAGACAGCAAAAACAGCAACAGCAAAAGTGTGGTGGGGAGAACAAGCCTTTTCTCCTCCCTTATATTGCAAGTAGTCTACCACCCCACCCCCCAGGAGCAGATGTAGCACTCACACCATCTCCATGTCCTTCTGATGATTACACAACCTGATGATGTTTACAAAGTAAGGGTCCTGGCCCCTGCTGAGTCATTTAGTTAAATATCTAAACTTCTCAAGTTGACACAACGTATCAACCATTATAATCCGCCACTTGTCAACTTGGCAATCAGATAGTTATTTAAACTGATTTCCAGATACAAAGACATACTTATTATTATCATTTCATAATTTGAACATTATAACACAAGTTTAAAAATCCTTAAGAACCACCACTAATTCCACCAACATTATATTATATTAGAACCATAACATCCCATTCTCAGCCCCCAAAAGACTCATGTACATCCCTTTATGCAAAAGGCATGTAGTTCTTCTATAAAAGTTCCCAAAGACCTAACAGTTTGTTCAATAGTCCAAGTTTCAAGTCCCCTCCCAGATGTAAGACAAACTTATCTGCAAGCCCCTGTACAAATGCATACAAAGTTAAATACCAACATTGAATGACACAAGATCAATAGTTCAATTCCAAAAGATACAAACAGGAGAACACAAAGAATTGGGATCAAATCGGCTCCAAAATCCAGCAGGGCAAATATTAAGTCCTATAGTTCCACATCCAGCATCTGAAGCAATCTGTGGCAAATTGTGAGCTCTCGAGAACTTGTGTGCTTCCAACTCTATGGCACTTCTGGTGGTTACAACTCCCACAGCTTTATCTTAGGCCTGTGTTGCCCCCTCCTTGCAGTTTTCCTTGCAGATTCTTCATATTCTTGGCTTTTCCAAAATTCTGGGGTCTGCATTGCACCTTTGTCTTCACATTCACAACTTCATACACTTCTCTCTCAGGGGTGCAATGCATGGACTCCCAGGCCTTCTGCTGAAATCTGGGTGGAAGCCACCTTACCCCCACAACTCTTGCATTCTGCATGCACCTAAAACCAGCACCACATGGATGATGCCAAGATCTGCTACTAGCTGGAACAGTAGTCAGATTTACCTCTCTCTTGGCTGTCAAGTGCCTCTGTCACTGGGAACTCTGAATCCAATTCTGAGGTATAAATTTTCTATGCTGCCACTGTTCTGGAACACGGTACTCTCCAACTTTCTCCTCAAAACAAAGAATTTCACTTTTACAGTTTTGAAGCTGAAAGGGGTGCAGACTTGCTGGTTTTTGTGATGATTTCAGGTGATCTTTTCTATTCTTTTGTTACTTTTCAGGAAGCAAGATCTCCTCAGTATTTTCTTTGTACTTCATAGGTTTAATGGAGCTTCCTTTCTGGTCAAACTTCCATTTTAAATCACCTTGCTAGGCTCTTTGCTCTTGATTCACAACATAGATTTTGCTAAAAGCTCCCAACAGTAGCCATGCCACAACCTCAACATTTCATTTCTTTAAAAATTTCTTCTGCCAGGTTAATTAATCTGTTGCCCTTAGTCTCAGGCAAAGTCTCTGGACAGGAGCAAAATGCAGACAAACTTTCTGCCAAACCATAATACACATCATCTGGAGTTCAACAACCAATGTAGCCTTCTTTCCAGCAGAATCCTCCAGAGCCTAGTATTTTCTGACAAGAATTCTATCAGCCTTCTGATCTTCTGAGCTCTGACAAGAATCTCCCATATTGAACAACCTAAAGTGTTCTAGTTCTAATCTTTCAGGGGACATCTGTGAACCTTTGCAAACTCTTTGCCCAAGTTATTCCAAAAGGCTCTTGAACCACAAGGTCAGGTATAGTCACAGCAGCAACTCCACTTTCCTGGTACCAAATTCTGTCTTGGTTACTTTTCTCTTAATGTTGACACAGAAAATTAAGGAAGGAAAGGTTTACTTAGCTCACAGTTTGTGGCGGTTTCAGTCCATAATCAGCTAGCTCCAAGGCAGGGTGACATGGTACAGGTAAAAATAGCTCAAGGTGGTAGATAACAACAAAAGCAGCAAGAGAAAAAGTATTTGTGGTGGGGAGCAAGCCCCTTCTACTCCCTTATATTGTAAGCAGGCTACCAGCTTCCCACATTGCCATTGTAGCACTCACACCACATCTATGCCCTTCTCTTGCACAGGCTGATAATGTTTACAACGTAAGGACCCTGGCTCCCTGCTGAGTGATTTAGTTAAACTTCTCAAATTGACACAATGTATCAACCATTACAGTATAGAAGAGGCAGATGAATCATGATGAAAAATCAACCTCTGTATGCTGAGCCCTTCACTTACATGGATTTCTTCCAGGACTCAGAAGAGGATTATCAGTATTTTACATTCTTACATTTTTCTTTGCATCTCTTAAAAACTATTCTATAAATATGACCATTGAATCTGGTCTTTGCCTTCTTATCCTTTAACATTCTTGTCCATAAACTTTTATCTTATTTTCTTTAGGTTTTAGTGACTATAGGCAATCTTTCATTGTAACTAAGACAAGTTTCATTAAAAATATACTTGGTCTACACTACATTATCAATTCATACTTCCATATATCAAATAAACTATTTGGGATAAAATACAAATGCACAGAAGAATATTAAATATGTAACACAGACACAGACAAAAGCCCCAAAATTAAAGTGTATCAAATGAAAGTAAAATGAAAATATATTAAAAATAGCTGCTTATATATTAGACATTCCTAGAAGTAAAGAAAAGGTAAGAAACCATCTTAAGCATAAATGACAAAATATTGTTTAATGGCACTGAAGATTTACTGAAAAATTCCCCGTCCTGTTTGAATTTGCAATATTTGAAAAGAATATGTGAAATAAGATGAGCAAGTACAGTATATTAAATGGTATCTCCCTGTATCTGTCTATATATAAATGCTTGATCAATATTAGTTTAAGAATTAAAAGTAGAGCAAGTTATTTATTACATCTGAAGTTTATTAGTAAGAAAAGTAAAAATAGCACCTTTTTTTTTCCCATGTTTATGTCTCAAAAAGGTGATAGAATTCAAATCTAAGGAGTCTGATTTTAGAGATATAAACTTTCAGAAGGTCAAGTTGCCAGAAAACTCCACAACACTACCAAAGCAATTTTTAGTTTTGATTTGAGAAACATCTATATTAAGCATTTTTTTTAGTTACTTGCAAGATGTTGATGATAAGATGCAAATATAGCAGCATGATTTATGGTGTTTTCTTTTCTTTTTCTCTATACCTAGATAAAATTTATTCTTAATTTTAGGAGAAATTTCAAGTTACATAGCATACTATATTCTTGAATTTTTGTATAATTACCTCTTGAAATTACAGTCTTTGAAGGCACAAAATCTATTATTCCTCCTTGCCCTGGATATTCTTACCAACAACCCATTTTGCATCCTACTTTTACAGACATATGGAGCTGCTCCATCTTTTATCGAGACTCTTGATTGAGAAGCCTCCTGAGACTGTGCACAGCCAAGGAAAAAGAAAAGGATTAGTAGTAATAATACTAAGCTTCAACTAGAAAGGCTGATTCAGCAGACATATGAGCCATAATTTTACATCCTACCACTCAGCAGCAAGGGAACTAATTACAAAGCAGACACTATGGACTTCAGGTACATTTTTCATTTCACCTCAGTTGCAGTCAAGACTTCTACAGAATGTGCTATATAAAACAATGTGTTTTCTGACAAGATGCCTAAAAAATGAATGGCAAAAAGGCAATATCAGAAACTCCATATGACAGAAATTCCTAAAGCTATGAAATTACTTTGTTTGCCATTAATAAGGAAACTTAATCTCAATCAGTGAATTGCAATATTTGTTTATCATGATGGTTTCTGGTACAACACTTGCAGGTTATTGTGATTTGTGATGAATATTATTTTATGAATGTTGGAGTATAGAAAATGTCAAATTCATATTGAATAAAGTTTCTGAATTATTTCATGTTAAATAGTTTTTAAAAATATGATAAAATATTAGTAGTAATGACAAAATTAAAAATTTCTCAATCTTTAAATGTTTTTGTACTAACATACAACTTTTACTTGTCTAAAAATTTTTCCCATTTTAAAGATTTTCAAAATTTCTCAGTCAACTGAAGTTGCTTATTCAGTTTGCAATACATGCAGAGGCCTGCTATGAGTATTACAACTAGGTGATATTTTTAAAATAAATATCGTTAACTTCTAAATAAGTTGAAATATATTGGAAGAGTACAAAATAATAAAAATATGTGAGAAAAATGAATCATAAACATGAATAATAGTTGGTAAAGTATAACAAACTCTATATGAAAGGAAATAAATTTTTGTCTCCTTAAATATTGATTGCTTTGCATTCCCTTTTCTTTATAATAGCTGTCATCATCTAGGTAAACTCTTAATTCCATGCCAGTGAAATATTTACCTTCGTACTCCTAATGATATCTCTCAGTCATGACTCACTTATTTTGCCCTGTTCTCTTTTCATCTCTAGCAGCTATGATAAGTAGTACCTATTTGTGTGAAGGTTCTTCATCAATGACTATTTAAAAAAATCTGTATCTGACTACCTACTAGAAAATCATTAATTAAATAAATAATTTTCTCATATTTTACAGCATATGCCAAGTTACTGGGATTATTGTAAAATCAAAGTCAAGTATGATTTCTGCAGTTACAGAGATTGACTTTAGCTGATAGCCCAGCAGGAAAAAGAAAATATAAGTAAGTATTGAGGACCAACCTTACTGGCTGATTGTGAAAAATTTGGTGTTTCACCAACACTGGTCATCTTTGTTTTCCACACACAGAGAGAGGTGCTCAAAGCACTGGCTATTTGCTTCCAGACATTTATTAGTGTGGCAAACTGCAGAAATATATGCACATTTTTTGAGGACTCTGTGTGAATTCCTCAAAAATTCATTTTAGTGTTACCTTCAATCCACTGAAGGAAAGTAGTTGCTTTTATAATCTATGTTTGAGTCTATTTACATATTTTGACATAAATTACATATAAGAGCACTGAACAGAATTGGACAATTTGGGACTAGCAAAAATGTTATAGAGAAAATTGGTTAGTTTCAAGATATATAGTTGAATGGGGACTGAACATCACTGGGACAAAGGTGTATTTATAACACATGGCAAGGAAGAAGAAATCGATACTTAGTAGAAGAAAAAGAATCTAGGAGATGGGAAAGTCTCTTGTATGGAAAACAGTTGAATCTGTGACTGCTGCGTGGAAGAAAGAAAAGTGATTTTGGAATCTAGATACTAATAGATAAACTTGCATTATTGCTATTTTTTCACTTTTATTTGTATTTATTTGCAGCACATAATGATTACATTCACTGTAGGGGATTGGTATATGTATGTAACACATTTCAATTTCCTTCATTAACTAATGAACTGATCTTCCTTCTCAAACTATTACATTCACCTTACTAATATGTATATGAATATTTGTGTATACGTTTGCTATGTATGTTTTATCTATATTTATCATTTATTCATTTATCTACTAGACTATACCTGATAAAATAGGTAATATCTCGAAATCTATCCTCATAATTTCTTATTTGTTATTAAAGATTTCTTATTGTTTTTACAGGTTTTTAGTACAAAACTTTCACTAACTCAGGGTACCATCATACACTGAAATGAATTGAGTTATTGGAGTCAGGAGATGATTCTGTTTTTCATACACATTTCTGTATATTTTACTCTGTTACTACCTTGTAGTGACAAAGATCTAGGGAGGGAGAGCTATACACTTCAACAACTGAAGTAACAGATATTCTCCTTTTCTCATCAAAGTTGTTTTGACCTATTGTCTGTATCTTCAATATACTGTACAAACACTATCCAGTAGCTGAAGATCGTTCTAGTTAACAGCCTTCTAAAGAATGAATGCCCCATTATGGATAGTTTTTATCTGATGTGGAGCTAGGACCAATCCATTGTACTCTGTTCAATTCTACCCTAGTCATAATAAGATAACAAAAATATGAAAAAAGAATAATAGTAGAAGTATTAGTCAAAATAATGTGACTTGAAAAATACTAAATTATAAGTCCTCTCAGTTTTTACAGGGTAATAACAATCATCAATACAATTTCTATGAAAATATAATTTTCCCCATTTTACTGATAAGAAAACCAACATAATGAAAGAGATCTCACAACAGTGATCAAATGACATGAAAACATGTATTGAAACATACAGTGTCAGTTATAGAATTAAAGATTTTATTTAAATGCTTTAGATGTTCTAATATGAAAGATAAAAAGTCTAATTTTACACAAATACTTTCAAGAAAAGAAATAGAAGGTTTTCCTACATCACATTTTGAGAGACTATCATAACCTTTTATTAAAAATCTAGCAAAAAAAATTTCAACTGTCAATATCATTAATGAAATTGTATGTAGAAATTCTGAAAAATGTGTAAATCAAATCAAGATTTCTGTTAAAATATTTAGGATAGATCATTATAGAATGAAGAAATGCAAATAATAAAACAGAGAGACATTTGTTTGTTGTAAACAGCCAAAAGGAAATTTGTTAGGTTAAAACATGATTAATACTATTATTTGTAGATTAATAAAACAGACATATCATGTCAACTTAATAAATCCAGAAAAATCATTTTATAAAATTTAACATACATTAGTTATTCAATAAACAGAATAAGTTAGAAACAAAGAAGAAAATTATATTTGCTTTCCTAATGCACATGCTCCTTGAGATAAGATGAATATAGAAAAAATAATTTGTATCAATATCCTAAAAATACAGAAAATTATTCCATATGAAACATAAAAATTTAAATTAATGACAGCTGCAATTTATACTATCAAAATTGTCAAGTAACTACTGAAAAATCTAACAAGATATCAGCAAATCTGAGAATCAAATGTAAAGTGATAGTAGAGGATATTTTAAAAGATGAATAAACCATGAGTACATATTTTAAAGATTCAAAATTCATATATTTCAATTTTCATTAAATTGATGCACATACTGTGTGTGCTCTTTTAATGAGATTTTCAACTAATTTTTTCTTATTAATATCAATAAACATTAAAGTTTTTATAGAGAATAAAGTGAAATAAACAGCAATGATTCTTTAGGAGAAAAAAATGGGAGAAAGAAAAAATTCAAGAATGAAAAAGAGAGGAAGGGAATAGGACTGCCTATTGATACTGGTTCTAACTTACTTTGATTTGTTTTACCCAAAAATGTTAATAAAATTATGCTTTTTAAACAACAATGCTACTTAGATCATGTTTGTACTACAATTTAGAATATAATGTTCATGTGTATATTACTGAAACCATCCTTATTTGACAGCCATTATATTTTTAACTTTAACAAAACTCTTAACTCATTTTGGGTTTAAAATTAACTATTACTGTAACTACTGGGGAATATTTATTAATTACCTGCTATACTCTGTAACACTGGACATAACTTCTATGGATTTTCTAATTTAACACTAAGAAATACATTTATATAGCAATCGTTCTATTTCTTCGTAGATAGAAGTATATTCTAGGGAGAGGAATTAACAGATAGTAAAACCAGGAATGGAACTATTATCTTGTTAAATGAATTTTTTGTAATTGAAACATCAGATATTATTTAAATAATAGAGATTGAAGTAAGGTGATTGGTCTCATTTGCAGATAACATGCAACAAAATAAAATAGAAATAACTACAAATATTTCTAAACCAAAAGAAACTTGTCTGGCAAGTCCCAAGGTTATAAATTCTTTGTAAGTGATGCTGGATGCTACCAGAAAGGTAGAATTACAGTTTCAGGAATAAGTCCATTTCCAATCACTCAAGGGTATTCAGAGCATTCTCTCTTGCTACTTAGTGACAAACATGTGGAATTTAATGTTTAAAGTACAATAGAATTTTCTTTTATCTTCTCAACCATATGTCCTGGCATGCACAGTGCATGTGAATAGGACTCAACATCCTCATCCAATTTCTTCTTTGGCAAATGTAGTTTTACTGCTTACTAAACTTGCATTATACTGCTTGTAGAGGAGAGCAAATATATTAAATTGCCCTATCCAAGAAATGAAAATGACAGATGAAAGATTTAAATATGAACTACAGCACCAATAAAGACGAACAAAATGCTTGCAAGAGATGCCTAAGTAATAGCATTTCATTTTGATAATGTTCATTTAGAGCTGAGGACAGGGGTCTGTGTTCATTCCAGGAAATGGAGTTGGTAAGAGGAGTTCAATTAAATGCTGTTTCTCAGAAATAGGAGTCAATAATTCCTAGTCTCCAAAGGACATTTTTCTAGCAAGTCATGGCACTGGAATTTTCTAGCATATTTAGGGAACAATATTCCTCTTTTTTCGAAATCTATGATGCTTTGTTTTTATCACACTGTGCATATTCTGAAATCTTTTTCACATAAAAGCGAATCTCCTTTTAAAGGGCAAATAGTGATATTCAGGAAGATTATTTATTTGAAGAAGACATTGGGATTTTTCAAAAGATAAAAATCTCTGTGTCTATAAATGCTCACACTTTAAAAGCATATGACATTTACTCAATAAAATATACATTGATTTGTTTTGTCCTCAGTGTTTTGAGGTTGTGGTAGGTATTAAAGAAGTATAAATATGCAAGCAATGTCCTTTGGAAAACTCTAGTCAAGTTTACATAAGGTGACAAAAGGAACCAGATTTAGATTCTAGTTTTAACTTGCAGAAAATTATATTTTTATCTTTAACAAAATTCTCCATTCATTTTGGGCATAAAATTAACTGGACTCAAAGCATATATATGTTTTGTTAGTAGCGCTACACTGCTCAAAATCCCTTCAACGTTTTTTTATTCACTTCTAAAGTAAATGCTAATGTTTTGAATATGACCATTCCTATTTCTCAAGTCCCGCTTACTCTGTTCTGGTCTCACCGGTTCACTTACTCCTGTTGCATCCAACATAAAGGCTACTGACATGCTCATTGTACTTTGTGGGTAGAACACTACTGTTGACAAAGATGCTTTACTTGACCAAATTTTAATCTGTTGCCTGAGCCTTTTCCATTTGTACACTTTCCTGAAAATCCGGTTTTAGAGAACAACTCTACTAAGTTTATTTAAGCAAGAATTTCCCTCTGAATGTCTGATCACACTTGAACATATATGTGGGTTCCTCTTCTTCCACTATCCTGCCTTCTACAAGAATCCTGTTATGTTGGCTTAGCCAGAATTCTCTGAACCTCTATTACTTAGTTATTTTCTCATTGCTGAGACAAAATATCTGACACCCCCAAGTTAAAAGTGGAAATGTTATTTTATCTCACAGTCTGTAGAGGTTTCAGCCCATAGTTGTCTGGCTCCTGGGCAGGGTGGCATGCCAGAGGACATTGCAGATGAGAATTAGTCCATGGAAGAACAGGCAGGAGGCAGTAAGAAACAAGCAGCAAATCTGCAGCAGCAAACCTCCCTTTCACCTCCAGGTTACAAGCCTTTTGGGTGCCACCCACACCCAGGGTGGGGCTCTGTCTTCAGTAAATCCATTCATCCATACCCAGAACTATTCTAATCCCAATCAGTGGACTAATTTAGTGATCACCCCTTTAGTGTATATTCACACAATCTTCCAGAACATCCATACAAACTAGATCCAGACAACTCAAAAAGCCCACCAATGAGCACATGAGTCTTTAGAGAAACATATGGATATAAAACACAAAACCCTATGTCATTGTTAGGTGACTTTCTGTGCACTCACCTCCACCTTGCATTGGCTGTAGATTTCTACTTTCTCTTGCTATATTGAGGGCTGTGCCCAATTTCTTCCCCACACTGCAAAACTTCATTGCAATTGCTCCACTATCTTTATTGTTCACAATAAAATCTTTCTAATTATGCTCTAACAAGTGTTATTGGATGATATACTATAACATGCCCCCCCTCAACATTTCCTTGGCTTTCTCAGTCCCTCTTTTAAGGTCCCTTCTCAAGTATCACCTGATTAAGGGGAGATTCTACTTTAGACAGTAGTTAAGATTGAAAACCCTTTGGATACTTTTTAAAAAATTTTCGTGTCAGTTATATTCTATAAGTAACATTTCTCATTACTTAATACATCATCACTTTATTAATTTATGCTATATGTTTTCTATCTTAAACACCATAATTTGAGTTTTATGATGCAATACCAATTTTTGTGTGTGTGATTAACTGTTGATTGCTATTACTAAAGGCAACGCCTGGCACATTGTAAATAGTGACTAAATATTATTGAACAAGTGAAATTAATGCATCTGTACAGTATGCCACATGCTGTATTATACACGTGGAATAATGTAATGAGCAATGTACACAAAATATGTGCCCACCTGTTTACATTTTGGTTAGGAAAAAACAAACTAATAATCAACAAGGTTTTACAGCTTAGAAAAACATATCTTTGCCTAAAAGTAGACCAAAATTATAGTCACAGCTTTAAATGTCTATATTCATATAATTAATATATATTCATACACTATAAGGAGAAAAAATATATAATAAACCATTAGTAGATATTATATATTCACATAGTAAAAATAGAAAAACTATATGTAATAAACCATTGATGGATATCATTTATATTTTGGGAGTGACATTTCAAATAACTTTCTTTCCAAGTACTCCAAGTCCTTTACATGATGTATTAATCTTGTCTTAAGGTATAGGTAATTCATTGAAAAAATGTATATTTTGTTTCCTTAATATTATTATTATTCATATAACCAAGATGCCTTGTCATTCTTGTGATTTTATTGTCTCAAAACTTGTGCTACAGTGAAGAGAAGTGTATTTATTGGGAAACTAAACTTTAAATTGAGTTAAAGAATCTCATTTATGTAATTCTCTGATGAAATGCTTTAAGAAGGAGAAATATTAACTTACATAAATATTTGCTTTTTTAGAATTTAGTTGGATTGAACAATCTTCCTTGGAAAGGTTCTTGAATAATTGAGTCTAACACACAGGGGAAGCTCTGGTCTAATTCTATATTTTTATTTTAATTTTTGTTAGTACACATTTACAATACATCATGACTACACTCACTGTGAGGAGTTGGTACTTGCATATAATACATTTTAATTCTTCTTATTCCCTTCCCCCTTATCTCTTCCATTTCTATCACTTGGTTCCCCTTCCTTTTGCAAAAGTTCTCTAAACTACATTTTTCTGTTGTTATAATGTACCTACTAAGGAAATTTAAATTTTATGCAGCATCAGTTATACTGTCATTATTTTAATTTTGGACCATAGGTATGGTTTCATCTAAAGTGTTCACCAAATATGCACATGTTCTGTGCTGAGGCTTTTGAAAGGTGGTTAGATCTTGAGGTCTCTATCCTCACCAATGGACTAAAGCATCAGTGAGTTCATATCCTATATACTCTGAGGAGGTTGAGCCAGGTTGGGGGACATGGGTCCCTGGGAGTATGCATAGCGCCTCCTCTCCGTGCTCCCTGACTGCCATGCATTGAGCTGCTTCCTCTGCCCCACCCTCCACTCTACCCTTTCTCCCTTGGAGCCTGCTGATCATAGATTAACTCCTCTGACACCATGAGCCAAAATAAACTTTTCCCCTTTCAATTGTGCATGTGAGGTACTTTGCCCTAGCAATGAAAAAGTGTAATCATATTAAATTAGTGTTCCCTGTCTTGTAAGTCTAATTGTCAATTTTCTTTACAATTTCAAATGCCTAACTTTTCATTTTTTAAAATCTTTCATATTACTTTTTATGTTTTATTTCATTGACTTCTACTTTTATCTTTACTATTTTTCATTCTACAAATTTTGGATTTGACTTGTCATTGTGTTTCTAATTCTTTAACTACAGCAAACTCAATTTAGATCTTTATAGATTTTTGAATGTAAGTATTGATTGATGTAAGCTTCCATTTGACTGCTGCTTTGGATGTAGCTGATAGGTTTTTGTGTATAGTCTTCATTTTCATTTGCTTCTGGAAATTTTTGAATTTACTTATTAATACATTGGTTTTTCAGGAATGGATCTTAGACTGTACAATAACTGAAAACTAGTTAAAAAAAAAACACTGCCTGTTATTTTTCCCCCTTTTCCTCAGAAGCTATGTTCTAAGATGTTCCAAAGGTGCCTAAAATTGTAAACAGCATCAAATACTAAACATATTGTATTTTTCCTATTTAATCTATAAATGAAGTACAGTAATAGGTTAACAATAATTTAAGTACAACAATTATACAAATATACTGCAATAAAATGTTTCATTGTTATTAATTTTCACTTAACATTTCATACTCTACTTGGCCAGGGAGAACAGAAAATGGAGAAAGCAAATCTGAGGGGAAGAGTGTGATGCTGTGCTACTAATGATGATCTGGCTGTGTAAATGTCATTTGGAGAATGCTGATGTGAAAAGAAACCTAATATGCTCATGAAAATTTTCAAAGGAAATAAGCTTTGAAAATGGATAGAGCTTCAGAATATAGTGATCATTATTTTATCTTGTTTTTGCATTTTTTCATGTTTGGTAATTTACTGATGGAATTGGAGTAGTTTAGCAATTTGCTGACTGAAGGTTTTAGTTTCCACCTGTACTTTTGTTGTCATTAACTAGTGGTTTGGAGTAGGTTTATCTGTGGTTCCCTATTTATAGAGTCTTCTTCATAATTAATAGTACCTAGCTCTTTTTTCCATGTTATTTATGTGTGTTACACATGTTAATTGTTGCAGAATGCTGAAATGTGTGGCTGGAATAAAAAGGTCTTTATTATTGTTATCATTATGGTTAATGTTTTAGTAGCGTATTTCTTTTTTGTGTTGGAAATAAAATAAGTGTACTACTTGAGAGTTAAAAAAAATAATGTGCAAATAGAGTGAGCATGTCATATCTGTGACTTATGATCCATGGATTCAACTCACTGTAGATCAAAAATATTTTAAAATAAAATC
>RJWT010030637.1:0-14589 GCA_004365215.1 Cuniculus paca | reverse complement strand
AGACAGACAGAGTAATAGAAACAGAGACGGAGAGAGAATCTGTACAGAAGTAATAAAGAGGGCCACTGGCCAAATCAAGAGTCTCAGAGACTGAAGCAGCCAGTCAAGTTGTAACAGATTTCAGAGGGGAGTGTCTTTTATGCCATATAATAAAACCGGCTAAGAACAAAGACCCTGGAACACCAGATCTGGGCGCCTTATGCTTCTCCAACAAGTGATTTTGTTTCTCCTTCTAAACTTATATCTCTATTTTTTTCATTGGTGTCAAGTTTGTAAGTCACAGATAAATAAAATTTACCCTCATGAGAAGCGACAAAGGCATCCTCCCTTCAGAGCTGACTATCTCAGTCCTGGTCTTCCCATGCTGGGAGTGACCTGACTGCACTGTGTGGTTGGGGATGGGTGGGGAGAAGGCTCTGAAGGCTTAGTATTTACAAGGTGTTCGTGAGTGTCCAGAGGCACAAACTGTATCATATCTATGGAATGAAGAAGACGTGGAGTCCATTAGGTGTCCTGGGCAGGGACCCTCTGTTGTTTTGTTTTGCAGTACTGGTAATTGAACCCAGGGCATTCACATTGAGTTGCATACTCGGCCCTTTTAAAAATATTTTATTTTGAGATAGGGTTTTGCTATGTCACTAAATTGTCCAGGGTGTGCTCAAGCTTGTGATCCTCATGCCTCAGCCTCCCGGAGTGCTAGCATTATAGATGTGCACCACTATGCCTGGCTGGGACCCCATGTTAAAAACAAACACACAGCAAATTTAGTTCAAAGAGCTAATTGTCTTTTATTAGAAATTCATGAATCCACTGAGGTTGAGTAGAGAATGTGGGCTTTATTCACAGAAAAGGGCTGAAGAAAGCAGAAATAAGGAATAAAAACTGTATTGGTCTCTTCAAAGTTATTCTATGTAGAATGAAAACAGGACTTCCTATCATTGCCATTTATGTATCATTGCCTCTTCTGATTGCTGTGAGTCTAATATTTTGAAAATTGGCCCATTTTAAAGTTCGATTTTATTATGTGGTATTTAGCATAAGTGTCTCCATTGTGGTTTGGTTTTGTCTGTTGGAATTTAGTACAGGAGCTCAAACCAAAGCAAGGGTCTCCTATAAATTGTTTAATGCCTCCCATGTGCATTTTATTTTGATGAGAGATTTGTCCACCTGGTCCTCTCTTAATTCAGATACAGGAGTAAATCCTGAAGTATATTCTTTCACTTACTATTAAGAATATCTTAACTGTGCCCATTAATCATCCACATCCAGTTGTTGACCTTGATCCCATCCGATGTGCTGGAGAGGGTTTTTCTGAGTTGCCCTAGAGATACGATGACTCACAATTCTGAGATGGGAAACTAAACTCAGAGAGCAGCAATGTCTCTGCATTCCATCAGCAAGCTGGCGCAGGGCAGAAATCAGGACTTGGCCTTATCCTTCCCCACCCAGCCTTCAGAGTCCTTGCAAATGTTCTCTTGCCCTGCATCCTAGTGTCCTACACTGGCTCAGAGTTGAAAGATCTGCAAGGAAATTCAGTTGCAGGCAATTCAGGAAAGGAATGCTTCTGTTGTTGTTTTGGGTTTTGGTCTGTATTCTAGACAATAAACACCTCTCTGGTAAGCTATCCTTCAAGACTATTCAGAGTGCTGAGCATGATGGCATCTGGAGGTCCAACAGAGGAAGGCAGGGGTTACACTTGGGTTCAGCATGAGTGAGCTCAATTTTGTGATACAGTCCACATTACAGAGACTGGTCTTCCGTCTGTGGACAGGCACAGGGACTCACACCCAAGTTTGTTATTTTTTAAGCATCTATTCTGTGACTAACACTTGGGTTAGGTAATTGTGAACACCTGGAAGCTTGCCAAATTGCATCTCTGGTGACAAAAGTGGCCCAAATCCCCAACTCTGTAAGTCTGTGAGCCAGTGGTGGTGAACCTATGGCATGCGTGCTGCAGCAGCGGGCTGTTTGTATCATTGAAAGCTCTGAAAGTTTCGCTACCGCTGCCAGTGCAAGCCCTAGTACTCAGTCCATGCCTGAATCTTTGTAGAACCCCAAAGGAATGTATTTGGCTTTTTTTTTTAAGTCTCAAAGAGAGAGGTTCGTGTATAAAATCCAAGCGGTATTTAGCACCAGGGAAAAGTTCATCTCATTCAGAGACATGAAGTTTCTGCCTAGACTGCTGGGAAGATTCAGTGTAAACTTACACTTTTTTTATTTTTTATTTTATTTTAATTTTTCTTGTTGGAGATTAAACTCAGGACCTCTCTTGTGCTAGATTGAGCTACATCCCCAGTTGTTTTTATTTTGAGATCTGGTCTTGCTAAGTTGTCCATGCTGGTCTCATACTTGCAGGCTTCCTGCCTCAACCTCCTGAGTAGCTCAAATTACAGGGATGCAGCACAATCCTTGACTCAAGTGCTTTTTATTTTTTATCTCATGGATCTATTACACCAATATGCACTCTAGTTAAACTGTTTACAAACTCTTTATTTTCTACTCTAACTCTCTTGCTTATATTGCAATATAATATTTCAAACTAACTGCCTGAAGTCCCAATGTGGTAGTGCAAAAATTTAAGTAAAAGACATAACAACAACAAGGCAGAAAGGATTATTTTCATTATTGCACATGTAATCAAAAATACATAAATGTCATGTGAGAGTACATAAGAATATAAATGGTATAGAACCTGACTTGAGTAACAAAACATTCTACTAAGAAAGAAATATTGCTTATGAAGATTTTTTTGTCCACCAATCACACATTAGCGTCTCTCGTTTATCTCACAAAAGCAAGGTGGCAGGGGATCTGCATACATTTCACATTCATCACAGGGCCGAACAATGGGACAACACTCAGTGGTGGTAGGTTCAGCCAGGAAGACCTTGTCCTTGATGATTCTGGCACAATCAGCCTCAGGATCAGGTTCTTTTTCATCTCTTAAGAAAAGACATACACAAAGAATGGGCTTGGAAGTTTTCTTTTCAGTGCATTTTTTTACAATTGTCAGGGCTCTCTGGGAAGCTCAGGACTGCAGTCAACCACACATGTGACACTAGCCCTGGATTAAAGCTCTTTGCCCCTGTGCCGAGTTCTTCTCTCATCTTCTCTCCTATAACTGCTGTACATGTAAACTCAGGTTGCAAAAGTAAGGGGGAATGAAATGCAAGTAGGGATCACCCATAGGGTTGCTGCAGGAATAAGGCAGGAGCCTTACTGTAATTCCCTAGAATGGGGACACCACTGAGGCAGAAAGCTAGTTTCTCCCATACTTAAGGATCCTCTGTCCAAATTATAAACATCTCTTGCCTGACCTACACCCCCTTGTAAGCTGTCTCCTATAGGGCCTCTGTCCTATAGGCCCACCTCATTGTCCCCAAGGCCATGGGGGAATGAGTGAGGAAACATGCTTGGGAGTTCCCGAGTTGTGTGAGACGAGGTCAGTATGGCTTGTCCCATGCTTGTTCCTGCAGCATTCCCTGGGATTGTCCCATCTCTAGCACCTAGGGCTAGGGGAAATTCTATCAAGGGACGAATAAACATTTGATGGTAAACCCAGTGAGGCCAGGTGATACCAAAGTGGTGCTGATACACACAGCCTCAAGGCTGAAAATATGCTACCTTCTAGCTCACACCCTAAGCCGGAAAGAAAAAGATTCTATACCCACCTGCCTTTGACTTTTCAAACCTGCCTATGGCTCTTGACCTCACCCACAGTGTAGCCCCAGCAACAAGCAATGACCCAGCTCAAGCAGAGTACCAGGCGTCCCACTTGATGGGGCACTGTTCACTCTTATCCCCATGACTCACTTCAGCACTTTGGAGACTTTGAAGAGAAGATTGGCAACAACAGCGGTCAGTATGGCAGCAACGATCAGTAAGCTGCTACCAACGATGATTATAATCTTCATACTGAGATCAGACATCTTTTACACCTAGGCAGAGAAGTGCAGACGGGCAGTGAAGGTGGCTTCCCCCATTTCACAACCCTTCTCCACAACCATGAATAGATCCTGTTTTCAGAGATCCCTAAGCTGGCCCAGGACAGGTAAAGAGGTTTATTTCTGTACGAAAATGGACTGAGATACAAAATCCAGAGAGGAGATCAGGACATCTTTCTTTCCTTTCACAGGTAGTGATGCGTCCTTAACGAATGGGCTTGCACTGGAGCTAGTGATTTTACTCCTGCCACCTGTGCCTCTTGAACTAAGTTCATGATCAGAGTCAGAAATGACCCCCTAACTGTACAGCAGGTTTAAAAATATTTAATATTTATTATTAAGAATGAGGACTTTTTCAAAATGTTACTGTTAGAATGCAATACCGAGAATGTAAACCTACTTTGTTATTTGTAACTATTTTAAGGAAAAAAGCTTTCAGTTCTCCCACCGACAGTTGGATCAGGCCATTTCAGGGTTAAGGCTATTCTGGAAGCTTCCAGCCAATCTGTTTTCTTGGGTGAGAAAGGAATAGGTCTGCACAAACCAGGAACCAGCATCTTCAGGAGTCTCTTGTCCCTCATGTTTTTTTTTTTTTGGTACCAGGATTTGAACTCAGGCCTTAACTCTTGCCAGGCAGGGGCCATGCTGCTGAGCTATATCCCAGTCCCTCTTGTCCCTCATTCTGTCTTTCCATAGACCATGGGTCTTCCTCCTAAGTACATCTTCCCAGAAAATCAAATTTGTCTAGAATAAGCAATTTGTTCAATTTCGTGCGCTGAAATTGAGGAGCAATGAACCAGGAGAGAATAAACTGTGTGCCAAGTATACTTACTACTGTTAAACCATTCAGAGCTGGATTAAGAACAATTGTGGAAAGAAGAAAAACTGTTGAGGTACTGGTTATTTTGCTAGGAATTTCTCAAACCTGTACTCTGAGTAAGAGAATCCGATCTTCTCTGTTAGGAATAATTACAGTCTGCGGTTAAAGAGTTTGTGTTTCGAAGAGCAGTATTCCGCCAGAACTAGAATCTAGCTCCAACACTGATGACATGGGCTGTTATGACATCAACCAGCAGGACACTGGCTTCTTTCACTGAATTCTGTTCCATGTGCAGGTATATTTGAACTCTCACATAATATATATTTTTTTGAGACAGGGTCTCACTATGTAGTTCATGGTATCCCTGAACTCACTATGTAATCCAGGTTAGCTTCAATCTTGTGGCAATCCTGCTTCAGCCTACTGAGTGCTGGGATTATAGGAATGGACCACTGTACCCGGCTATAAATACTATTGTGAATCACTTAATTCTAAGTCTTTAACATTTTCAGGGTTTGACTGCTAATTAAAGTAGGTTTAAGATTTCAATTGTAAAAATAAACAAAAAAATGTGGAGGCTAAAAACATCTTTGGAGTTAAATGTTCAATTACAGAAGACTGGCTAGATGTAACGCTTCAGTTATACAATGAAATAATATGGAGCCATTTACTAGGCTTTAAGCACATGTTCACTGACATTGGCAGATTTTCATATTGTATTGCTAAAAGGGTTACAGAAATGAAAGTGAAAGAAGATATCTAATTTAGTCAGGTTTGCATGACTTCAAGGAAACTCAGCCAATGGATTTACCACAGTGAAGCAGAAATCCTGACCTAACCACAGCCATTTTGTTAAAAAAAGTTGCAGTCATTCTGTTATCTGCCATTGAGCTCAGCTAAATCACAATTTGTCATCAAATTAGAACTTCTGAGTGTGCTAAAAACAACTTTGCTACACACAACTGTGCTCATCACAAGATACTCATTGTACCACGGCCTTCAGCAAAAGCTTACCTTGTTCTTGTAACTTGCTTGCCAACTTACAAAAAGACAACCTTTCTGTAAACCTCACCTCAGACTTTGGCGATTACTCCTCTGGGGTCTGCTAGCATCAATAAAATTTCCTTTCTTTTCCTGAGCTCCTGGATACTGTTGATTCAACCTTCCCTGAAACAACAGTACAATTAAGTGGGAGACTCCAGGTGCAGACAAGATGGTGTGAACTGCTCTTCCCTGTCTTCCCTTGGAAAAACATGTCTGGTTACAGAGACTTGTTCATAAACGAACAAACATTAGTTCTCATGTTACAGAACTAAATTCACAAGTATTCACAGAGTAAAACATTTCTTTTCATGTATGTCTTAAATATTAGATGAAAACACTTCATTTATTGCAGATGGAGTGGATGCATTTATTTTTACTTGCAAATACATCACCCTTCAACACATATACAACAGTCCAAAAAATCAAGTCTGCCAGAGAAAATGCAATTTTCTTGGTTTGTACACATTAATCATTCAATGTAGATTCTTAGCATATCACATTTGATACAGGAAAGACCTGGAAAGAAGGCCTGTGTCAGGCCAGAAAAGGACAACTCCTTATATGTTGTGGAGTTTTTGAGGTAAAGCAAGACAACTTCTCTCATTTTACACCAAATGCTAAATCCCAAGTAATAATTCTAACAAAAAACAGGCCAATTCTGATTTTTCTATCTACTACAACAACATGACAGAACATAAACTTAATGGTCCACATAGGACATAATCATATCTATGTTAAAAATCTGAAGTAGACAATATAAAATATAAATTGGTGATCTGAAATTAAAGCTTCCAGAATGAAGCATCAAGAAGTAGCAATTTGAAAAAATACCAAATTCTCTACGGATTCTTTTTATACCCTAAAACCAGGAAATAAAAGTCTTTGTATAAATTAAAGCAGCATTTCAAACAATACAATGAAACTAATGAACAGTATTAGAAATTCATAAAACATTTTATATACTCAATATAAACTATATAAATTTGTGTAAAAGCAAAAAACATTGCACATAAAAACAACTTATGAGTATAACACGTTAACTCAGTGTAGAGTACTGGTTTTACAATAACAAGGATAGTCAAAGTGAACAGAGGTTACTTTGCTTTTCATAAACATTTTTGGGTTTTAGATTTGTAATAAATAAATAATATTTATAGGACATTGCATATGTTGAGAGCTTATCTTTATCCATTTGAAAAGTCCTTCTCTAGAGTTGTAATCCATTAGAGATGTCCTAATGGGTGAGAAGTTAGGAATTTTGTAGCAATTCCACTAACAAAATAATCTTGTAATTTATGCACTCCTGGAGTTTATATATTTGCCAGCCAATGTACTCCATAAGTTTCTTTCCATCAGGTCCATATTTTTGGAAAGGATCTTTCCCAAGTAGAAGCAAATACACTCTTTTTCCATTCCAATACTAAACTTAAAAATATATCAATTTTCCTCAATATTATAATAAAAACAAGCTGTGCAACAAACAGCCAACAGGGCTGGGGATTTAATTCAGTGGCTCAAGCACTTGCCTGGCAAGCGTGAGGTCATGAGTTTGATTCCTGGTACCACAAACAAACAAACAAACAAACAACAGACATTGCTAAAATTTGTCTCCACAACTGTACTCTGTCTGCTTATGACACATTTCCAGGTTCAAAAATAAATATTCAATTGAAGACAACCATACAAACAACCTTTGGTATCTTCCCATCACCTAGCTTAGAAAGCCTATATTGTTATTGTTTTGGGTTCTTTATTACTGTTATTTATCTGTCTTCATTGTTTTTTGTTTTTCTTGTGCTTTGTTCTGCTATTGCCTCTAGCACGGAAAGGATAGATGTACAAGCAAATGCTTATACATGCTTAGAACTACTAAAGAGTTTACAAGAGCAGATTGTATTAAGTATCAAGATATGACTAGCTACACTGAAGAAAATGAGACATTATGGTAGCCATAGTCGATTTCTTATCTTCCTGTTGTGAAGTCCAATAATATTTTTATTCTTTGACTTGAATAGTTTAAATCTGTTTTCTACTATTTGATTGCAATATGCGAGAAGATATGAACAGCTTTTTTGAAGAAAACAAAGGACATTAAGGTAGCCATTGTTGATTTCTTATTGTCTGATTTGAAGGCCTGTAATGCTTTCACTCTTTTATCTGATTTGATATTATTTTGTTTTGTTTGAGTTTATTGTGTGTGAATGTATGAACAACCATTTCGAAGAAAACAAGAGACACTAGCCATTGTTAATTTCCTATTGTTACGTTTTGAAGACCTGTATTGCTTGCAGTGTTCTGTTCTGATATGCTTTGTTGTGTTTAACTCTGTTCTGTTTTGTTTTGTTTTATTCTCTTTAAAATAAAAAATAAAATAAAATAAAATAAATAAATATTCAAGAGGTGGCAAGAGTCTGGAATGTTCAATATGCTCTTTTTAAGTATAACATTGAAGTGGACATTAAACTGAAGATGAACCCTTCAAGAAGAAGCCATTAGCAAGTTATTTTGAGTGCCAAATAAAAACTGATCTGTTCAATTTCTTTTAAGGTAACATGTATTATCTTTAAGTATATTTTTTTAAGAAACTACAATTTGAAGTTCTCTTTCTTTCACACAAACAATTTACTAAAGTACTGAAAAGTTCTGTGCTAACCTGAAAGGAAAATGCTTTAAGACTTTAACTGGGGTAGGCAAATTACAGATTTAAAAAGAAGAGAAATACAACACTTTCTAAAAGTTCACATTGTTCTCTGGGACAATGATTGCAGAGCATGGTCCAAACACCACTATGAGACCCTTTCAGGGGATTTCATGAGGTCGACATATTTTTATAATAAAATGTTATTTGTCCTTTTCACCTTTATTATAAACATACAGTAGTATTTTTCAGAGGCTACATAACCTGTTAGTCATAGATCTGACAAACAATACAATTTCCTAAGGTGATAGGTTTAGAGTATTTATATTTTTCAAAGATTAACTGAATTTGTTCTGAGCACTTCTAGCATGTCCTTAAAAAGCTATAATAGATTATATGATTACAATTCAGAAGCAGATATTAGAAAGTTCATATGGATTTGCACAAATTTAAAATAATGTGGTGGTGCACACCTGTAATCCTAGCACTTGAGAGGCTGAGGTAGGAGGATCACCAAGAGTTTGAGGCCAGCCTGGCTACATAAACAAGTTCAAAGTCAGCCTGCACTACATAGCAAGACCTTGTCTCAAAAAAAAAAAAAAAAGAAAAAAGAAAAGAGCATTTGCCTCACAATTGTGTTTAATAAAGTACCATTTATATCTATATGAAAGTAATTTATTTTAAATAAAATTTTCATGTAGCCTACACAAATGGTCTTTGAATTGCTCAGTCATTTTTAAGATTACAAAGAAGTTCTGAGATGGAAAAATTTAAGAATTACCATTCTAGGAAATGAAAAGTTGCGTGATAATTTAAGAAAACATGGTTTTTTAAAATCTGAATTACAAATTCTCAAAAAGGTGCAAAAACAATGGGGGATATAGCCCAGCAGCACAAGTGCCTGCCTGGCAAGCACAAGGTCCTGAGTTCAATTCCTGGTACCAAAAGAGAATAAAAAAAGATGCAAAAACAGAGTAGAGAGTTCCCATGTCCTCTTTACTAATGGTTTTAAAGGTTACATCTTATACAACAATGGTACAATATCATAACCAGGAGACAGACATTGGTATAATGTGCACACAAAGTAGCCCTCCTATCTGGGGGACTATGAAATATATGTTCCATGAACCCCAGTGGATGCCTGAAACTTCAGACATAATGAACTGTACAATAACAAACCCTACATATGCTATTTTTTTATAATACATATCTATGATGAAGTTTAACTTATAAATTAGGTAAGAGATTTAAAACAATAACTAATAATAAAATAGAACATTATAACAATATAGTATAATAAAAATTTTGTGAATGTGGTCTTTTCCAAAGTATCTTATCGTGCTGGGGACATAGATCAGTGGCACCAGCACCTGCCTGGCAAAGGCAAGGTTGTGAGTTCATTCTCCAGTATAAAAGGAAAAAAAAAAAAAGGCCCAGGATTTAGCTCAATGGCATAAGTGCCTGCTTGTCAAGCGCAAGGTCATGAGTTTGATCCCTGATGCCGCAAAAAAACCAAAAAAAAATTAAAAAAATAAAAAAAACAAAAAACCAAAAAACCCCACATATATATATCCTACTGAATATCGTACTGACCGCAGCATGATTCTTTTTCCTTTCCTTAAGAGCTTTTACCTTTTCACTTAAAGGAAGAATTTTTTTTTTTCTGCATTGGGGATTAAACTCATGACCTCATACTTGTCAGGCAGGTGCTTAGGCCACTGAGCTAAATCCCCAGCCCATAAAGGAAGAATTTAATGGTTTGACTTTGACATGTCCAAGCTGTCAGCATCACTAGTCTTATGCTGAGGAGTCATTATTAAGTAAAATATGGGTTATTTGAATATAACTATTATTTTATTTAATAATGATTCTGAGAGTTTGTTTTAGTTACTTTTCTCATTGCTTAGACAAAATACCTGACACTTACAAGTTAAAGGAGAAAAGGTTTATTTTTTGGCTCATAGTTTATAGAGGTTTCAGTTCATAGTCGGCTGGTTCCCAGACAGGGAGGCATGGCAGAGGGTCATCAGAGACGAAACAGTCCATGGTAGGGTAGGCAGGAGGAGCAAAGAAACAGTAGCGAGCCTGCCTTCTGTCTTTTTACATTCCGTCTGGGCTCTAAACCTATTGGTTGGTACCATCTGCACCCAGGATGGGGCTTCCACTATCCATACCTTTAATCCACATTCACACACCCTAATCCAGCCACCTTCAAAACTCCCCACCTATCAGTACGTGAGGCTTTAGGAGAACAACTAGATACAAACCATAACATAGTCCATCGAATAATTTCTGGTAACTGAGAGTGACCGATGGATGGGTAGAGGATACATTCGTGGCTATGCTGGACAAATACATGATTCCTATCCTGGGCAAAAAAGAGAGAGATGGCATGAGATTTCATCATGCTATTCAGAATGACAGACAACTGAAAACTTGTGAATTTCTTATTTCTGAAATTTTTTCATGTAATATTTCTTATACTGCAGCTGACTGTAGGTAACAAAGCACAAAAAGTAAAAATAAAGACTACTATGCCATATTTTCATGTGTAGAGTCATGTACCCACTGTCACAACCACAATGCAGAACTATTCCTTCAACACAAACATCCCCCTTATACCTTTATAACCACTCTACTGCTTTTTAATCATATTACCCTTAATCCTTAGCAACCGCAAATGTATTCTCCAGCCCTATATTTTCAATGTTTTGTTATATACATTGAGTCATATAGTATACTGTCTTTTGAATTTGTACCCCGAGTTGTTGCATGAATCAATGGTTCACTGTTTTTCTCTAAATGAGTAGAATATCATAGTATGGATGTGTTACAGTTTGCTTACCCCTTTAGCTAACACTGGACATTTAGGTTCTTCTAGTTACTGGCTATTACAAACATAAACAGATTTTTGTGTGGATATAAGTTTTCATTTCTCTGAGATAAATGCCCACCAGTATGGTTACTGGCTTACATGGTGTATGTCTAGTTTTTTAAGAATCTGTTTTACATATTAAGTGTACATTTACAATCTTACTAATAATGTATGAGAGGTCTAGTTTCTCTGCTTCTTTGCCAGAATTAGGCATATTTCAGGTTTTTCTTTCACAATCTGTTGTGTTGAGGAAAAGTACACAGAAATTTAAATTTGTACATTATTCTCAATGTATTTATCAAAAATCTAAAATGTCATGGATTGTGATCAAAAATCCAAATATGGGCAACTGAAATGAATAGACACTTCTCACAAGTACAAATGGCCAATAAAAAGAACCTTCCTATCTTTTTGGTGAGAATGTAAACTAGTACAAACCAATATGGAGATTTCTCAAAGAACTAAAATCAGAAATTCCATTTGATGCAGCTATTGCCCTTGTATGTATCTCCTCAAAAGAGCTTTCTTCAGTGATTTTTCTAGCTTAAAATTTGGAGATAAAATTTTCTTAAGAGAATATAAGAATTTTCTTAAGAGAATATTTGTTAAAACTAATTATGCATATGTAGAAGAATGAATCTAGACCCCTATGTATCACCATGCACCAAAATGAAATAAAAGTGGATCAAAGATAAAAATATTAAAACATAAACAATCTGCTGGAAGAAAAAAAAAGATAAAACTCTTGAAGACAGAGGCACAGGAAAGGACTTTCTAAACAGAACTCCAATTGCATAAGAAATAGCATCAAGAACCAACAAAGAGGATTGTAACAAAAAAAATTCTGAATAGTAAAGGAAACAATCAATAGAGTAAAGAGACAACCTACTGAATAGGAAAATTTTTTTGTTAGCTGCTCCTCTGACAGGAGAGTAATACCTAGAATTTACAAAGAACTGAAAAAAAAATCAGATCCCTAGAATAAAAGACCCAATCAAAATATGTGCAACTGAAATGAATAGACACTTCTCACAAGTACAAATGGCCAATAAAAAGAACCTTCCTATCTTTTTGGTGAGAATGTAAACTAGTACAAACCAATATGGAGATTTCTCAAAGAACTAAAATTAGAAATTCCATTTGATGCAGCTATTGCCCTTGTATGTATCTCCTCAAAAGAGCTAAAGACATCAAATTACAGTGATACAGGCATACCAATGTTTATATCAGGACAGTTCATTACAGCTAAATCCTGAAGTAGCTTGTGTGTCCCACAACAGACAAATGGGTAAAGAAAACGTGGTATCCATACACAATAGAATACTATTCAGCTATAAAAAGAGTAAATTTGAGACATTTGTAGAAAAATGGAGACACTTGGAAAATATAATGGTAATTGAAAAAAATCAGACACACAAATTTAAATACTGTGTTATTTCTCATTTGAGTAAGGCAAAGTACAAATAAAGGTCAAAATAAAGGACTGCCAGAAGGAAACAGGGAGATACATCTTTCGCAAATGGGAAGGGGACCAGAAAACTGTGGGCATGGTTGGGGGTGGGAGGAGAGGAAAGGCAAGTAAGGTCTAAGATTTGTCATAAACATGACAATGAATGTAATCATTACAGCTGTAAACATGAACTAAAAATAATATAACAATATTAATAAAGAAAACAGGGAAAGGAGATTTAGATACAGAGGGAGGGAGGTGGGTGGGGAGGGGAAGGGAATAAAAAAGAATGAAGATGTGTGATGTACATATACCTACACCTTGAGATGAAAGTAAACTTCATGTACTGCAAGCACGTACTAATAAAGTTAAAAAATAAAGTCATAACCGCTCCCCCCCCCGCAAAATTCCAGTTAAGTCAATAAAAGTACAAAGAAAGCGTTAAAGCCATGCCCATTTGGTATTCAATGAAATCCAGACACAAGTCACTTAGAATTTAGAGCTATAAGAGGATGTCAAGATAATCTAACCTAGTTGTCTGTTTACACAAAAAGAAGGCAAATTTAGGGATGATTATCTAGCTTCTTCAAAGGATGCCCAGTGTAAGTCCAGCTTGGAACCTAGTTCTTCTGGCTTCTATCCCAGTGTTTTTTCCCATTGCTGTACTATCCTTGTAAAAACCCATCATTGTGAAGTTTTATATGGAATAAAATATTTTATATCTGGAAATAAATCATTTCAACTTACCTGCAGTTGACACCTAACTATATTCAGTTGCTGAGCTCCCAGTGGTAACTTTGGTCCATGGACTCCACCACTGTTTGGACCTTGTTGAGGTCTATCACTGATCCCAGAGCAGGAAATCTTGGTGAAGAGTTTGTTGAAACTGGTCTCATGTGTGCCACAACTTTGCTGATGAACACACACTGCTTTTCACCACAGGATAGGAACCATTATAAAACAAAAATTCTGGGAACCAAAAATGGCATTAAAAACAATTATCATTTACATCACTTCTTGCTATTACCTAAATAAGAGTGAGGTAGTCAAGAATCTAAAAATTCCAATATATTTTTAAGTTTCCTTTACAACAGAAAAAATTTTAATTTATCATAAGACTCAGACCATCTATTTAAAGAAAAAAATCCCTTTCAAACTAAAGGATTACACATGATATAAAAGAGGGAAATTATATAGTTTTACTTAATTTGAGGAATTAAGTTGTGATAATTTAGGTTGCTATAGTAATATCTGAAAAATGAAGCTGTTCTGAAGTCTATGTAAAGTGTTTAGTGAAATACTAATAAAACTCAGTCTTTTGAAATTTAAAATTGTAAGAGATGATCCAATACAGCTTGCTGGTTTAAGTGTAAAAATTCAGTTCAGAGGGGATTTTCTAACTTGTCAAAGTACACTCAATTAGTAAAAGCCTAGCCTGATGCCTAGCTCACCTGGCTTGTATCTTAGTAGTTTTTCCAATGTTTTATGCTATCCATGTTTTTGAACCAAAAAGCATTTCGTGTTTGGTACATACAACACAATAGCAAAATGAAAGGGAACAGACCTTAGATCAGACACGTTTGGGTTAAAATTCTGCTACTTAACAACCTGTGTGACATTGGGCAAATGCTGGATCTGAACTAATAGTAAAATTGGAATGAATTAATAGTAATGAGTTCAAAACCCAAGCCTCCCCCTGTGAGTCAGCATCAGTATAGACTTTGGGGAGGAAGAACTAGAACCGTCCTGCCAGAAACAGCCCCATGCAAGGGCCACTGTGGGACCAGGGCATGGAGAGCCAAGCCTCTCACTGTGAAT
>RJWT010030636.1:0-14580 GCA_004365215.1 Cuniculus paca | reverse complement strand
CACTGATCAACTGAAGTCGGTCACATAAATGGAGAGCCTCATGCAGATGGTAGGTGAAAAGTCACTTCAAATTATTTTTGCTAGTATTTCATGAAGTGTGGCCAAATAACATGAATCTCATATTGAAAAGTTACAATGCTTTTTATTTTTATTTTTTATTTTTTATTTTAAAGATAGTAAAACCCAACAAAACAAAACAGTCCAGTCAAAACACAGCAGGGAAATTGGTACAGAATATCAAAGCAGGGTAATGGGAAAACAACAATGGCTTTTCCCAGCAACTCATCCTATGAAATGACCTGTAAACAAAGTCATTTCCTATAAAATTCACCAAAATAACAACAATTTAAAAGCTAAGTTTCAAAGTGAAGCATGTACACAAATGAAGGAGTTCCATGAGGGTTATCCTTGATTCTGCAAGAAAGAGAAGCAAGAAGTACCAATGTCTCAGCACTCTCCAGAAAAGATTTTCTAACAGATCGACAATTATAGTATATTATGTTCAAAACATGACAATGACTGTGAAATTGCTATGCAGCTGTCAGATGTGTACATATAAAATACTTTTAGTTATTTTCCTGACTTCATGATGATTTGCCTATTATGTTTTTCAACAGACATGTAAATTAGTGTTCTAGTTGGTTAGTCCATATCTTGTACTGTTCATCATTTTCAATGTTATTTGACCTATTATATTCTAAAGAACTAAAAATGAAGTTTTAAAAAAATCTTATTTTGCATATAATATGCTTCTCATTTTTTTTCTTTTTTTTTTTTTTTGCATTGCCAGAGATTGAACCCAGACTCTTGCATGCTAGACAAGCACTGTCTCTTCAAGCTATACCCACAGTCCCAGGATTTTGTATAAAATATGCTGAAAAACCCTAAAACATGTATAAATCAGAAGGGTTAAAAAAACTGTATGAGCTTAACATAAAAGACCTGACAAATTCTCCTAATATTTTACTGTGACACTCAGTATTACCTCAGCACATCATAAACTGAAATCCATCGTCTACAATTCTAAATTTAGAAGTCCCTCAGTATTCATGGGGCATTAATATCATGGCCTCTCTCTCAAAGATATCAAAATCTGCAGATATTCACTTCTTCATATAAAATGGAATATTTACATTATAACTCTCATGCATCCTCCCATATAACCCTTCTCTAGATTACTTATAAAACCTATTACAATGTAAGTGGTATGTAACTTGTTGTTCTACCATACTGTTATACAGAATAATGATTAGGAAAAAAAAATATGTATACATTTAGCATTGATACAACATTTTTGACAATCTGAAATTAGCTTGATCTGTAGATTCAGAATCTGTAGATACAGAAGGTTGACTGTTCCAAAATTGAAAAATTTGATTGTTTACGTAGCACACTGCACTCATTCCTGGGTCAAACAGCTGTGACTAGCTAGAACTAACAGAGCTGTTGTTATAGAATGAGAATGGACAATCTCTTTTGAGTGGATGGGTAGAGGTCTCAAGGAGAGAGTTTTTATGTCTTCAGATGTATAATGAAATATTCTGTGCTTCTTAAACTTTAATATGTCCATGAATCACCCAGGGCCTTGTTATTCAGATTAAAACCCATTAGATGGGGAGGAATCTGAGAGTTTATATTTCTAGCAAACTCCCCAATGACTCTGACATTGCAAATTTACAGATTACATTTGGAACTCTAAAACTGGTTGCCTTCCTGCTGACCACATCTCAGTAATTATTATCATGGGATAGCCACAAAGGCTTTGATCTTCCTTCAAGAGAAAACCTGCTGTGAGAAGCACAGCTATCTGACAGCCTCCAATTCTGGGCGCTTCACATGTCCACTGCACTTCCTGGGCCATACTTACTGGGTCACTCCCAGTAGCTGAATAAGTGTGGTAGTGACAAAGGGCTTTTCTGTTGTGGCCTACACAGGATCCCTACAAAAGAGCTTAAGTGAGGAAGTACATAAAGATCAGCCTCCTGAAACATGGAAGAGAACAGAGAAGGCAAAAAAAAATGGTTTTGGAGTTAGAATGAAGAATAACCATTTCACTAGGGTAGATGCTCAGTTTAAGGCATGAACAGGGAACAGTACCATGCCAAAAGCAAGAATGGATGTGGAGAAGAGCGGCCTTCTAAAGAAAAGGAGAAAAATCTAAACATGAGCTTCTATCTGTTTGCAAAAATTTGAGGATTGTCTTAAGAAACTAGTTTGAAGTTTCTGGTCCTGCTTTAGAAAACAAAACTATATTTCTGCTTGTAAATAAGTTCCATATCACTAAAAGGAATTACTCTAATAATTGAGCTACTTGAATTCTCCATTGCCAAAAAGATTTGTGTCTTAGTTACTTTTCTCTCATTGCTGAGACACATATCCGACACCCAAAGTTAGGGAAGGGAAGGTTTATTCAACTTACAGTTTCTGGAGGTTTCAGTTCATACTTAGCTGGCTCCAAGGCAGGGTGGCATGGCACTGGGGCAACACTTCAAGGAAGCAGCAAGCATAAAGGGGAAAACAAACCTCTTCTCCTCCCTTATGTTGTACACAGTCCACCCACCCACCTACCCTTCAGGGTGGGTGTAGCACTCACAAAATCTCCTTGCACTGCTTTGCACAGGATGAGGATATTTACAAAGTAAGAACCCTGGCTCCCTACTGAGTCTCTCAGTTGAACTTATAAACTTCTCAAGTTGACACAATGTATCAACCATAACAATTTGAGAGAATGTTGGAATAGGAACCTGGTTGCTGGCATAATCAAATCAGTTATGGTTGGCTGGAACCAAGAGACCAGATCCACTATAAGGTAGATTATAGGCTATCATAGCGAGGCCGCAGGGCCTGCACTGGGAGGAGTTTGGTCTGTCATGATTTCCAGAGTCTGGCTCTGCTGTATGTCAAAGATCATGATAGATAATGGGGCCATCATGATGAGTTAATCATTGTCTTCATGGAGAATAAGGATTAAGAAAAGGAGCCAAATATTAATTAAATATTTATAAAATGACAGAATACTTATTCCGGACTTTGGAAAGCAAGACACTTCTTTGAGTGATCCAGGATAAAAGAGATCTGATACATTTCTAAAGAATGTGACACATGAGCTAAGATCTTCACATGTCCACCTCAGTCAGTGTACTTCTTACTAAGAGTGAGAGGGATTAACCTAGGAGAGAGAGAGAGTGTGTGTGTGTGTGTGTGTGTGTGTGAGAGAGAGAGAGAGACTAGAATCAAGTATGTGTCTTCCTGATCTTGAAAGGAAAGATACAAGTTATTCAAAATCAGGTAACTGAAGACATTTTACTGAAGAAATTATTCACAGGGGTATGAAAAGGCAGAACCACAGGGATGGGGAAGAACACAAGGACCAGCAAAAGTGACAGCCTTAAGGGCCAAAATAGGGAGCAGTTACTGTGGTGTAATAAGATAAGCAAATATGAGAGAAGCCTGCCCAATGAGAACAGCTGCAACAAGCAGGACATGGCTGTGCAAACCCTAAGAGAGTCTGAATGATGTAGGCTGTGAGGCCAGCATCCCTAACCTCAGAAGGTCTGGATGCATGGTGTAATGGTTGATACATTGTGTCAACTTGAGAAGTTTAAAAGTTTAACTGAGAGATTCAGCAGGGAGCCAGGATCCTTACTTTGTAAATATGTTCATCCTGTGCAAGAGGAGGGCACAGAGATTTTGTGAGTGCTACACACACCCTGGAGGTGGAGGGTGGATTGTGTACAATATAAAGGTGGAAAAGAGGCTTTCTTTTGCCCCTTTTGGCTCTGCCTGCTGCCTTGAAGTGTTGCCCCTGTGCCATGCCACCCTGCCTTGAAGCCAACTGATTATGGACTGCACCCTCCACAAACAGTGTGCTAAATAAACCTTTCCTCCCTTCATTTTGGGTGTTGGGTGCTTTGTCCCAGTAACAAGAGAAAAGCAACTAAGACAGGTGGAGAATGTGTCCAGTGGAGTAAACAGAAAATATTAGTACAAGTGAACTGTTGGTTTCAGGATAAGGATAGAGTGAAGGGTGTTGTCAGCATGTGAAGGAACATTAGACCACATTAAGGAACCTAGACTTTATCAAGAACAGTGGAAAGTAGAATGTTAGGACCCATTAGGAACTTAGGTATTTGATACCAGAATATTTTAACTAAGTTATCAAGAACACTGCATGGCAAACTGAGTACTTGGTCAAGACTTTAGTATTAGGAGTTTAGAATTTCTGTAGATTAGTCTATAATGAAACTGTAAGACTTTCATCTCTTACAGATAGTAAATACCTGGAACTCTTTACTGAGAAAGATCCTAAATTACCATCCAAATTTAGCAAGAAGAGTGCTGTGATTGATAAAAGATGTGCCATTTCATTAATATTTTTAGAAGGAGGTAGATAGATCACAACATATTTCATATCTGTGGCTCATGTAAAGTGCAAGATCTGATAAATTAGTAATCACAAATTTTAAAGATTTTTTTCATTAATGGTGACCCAGTTATTTTGGAATTAAACTGACTCTAGAAATTCTGAAGCTCCTCACAACTTAAAAGATGAAAACTGTACTGGGTACTTCCTTGATTTCGAAGCCTCTTCAGAATTAGAAATGTTAAAGAGAGAAAAGTTAGAAACTGGCAAAAAGATAATTCTTCTGTATTTAGGAAAACTTAAATGATCATGCTTTGATATTAAATTCTTATTTGCTTTGGTTTTTCTAATTCACTTATTGGAAAAGAAATTTTTTGAATAAATGAAAATAAGTTTTGAAAATAAAGGGGGGACCTTGCCATGAGGCTTATTTGCTCATTGGGCTTTCATAGGAGAGATCACAATACCATTGAAAACTCCAGCATATGCAGAAGAGTCTGCATGATTTAGGGTAAGAAAATTAGGTATGAATGGTTTTTCTTTCAGTGTGAGTATTTGAGGAACTCGTCTGAATTTTGAACTATCTACTATTATCATTATAATTAGCATGTATTGAACTTTGACTATATTCTGGTCACTCTACCAAGGATTTATATGAATTTTCTCATGGAATTCTCATAACAATAGTATGTTGACAAGCCAATTCTATAAAATAAAGTAAAATAAAATAAAATATCTAATTTATTGCACTTTTCAACTTTCATACTGTATGCACCCTTGTAAACAGATTGACACTAAGCTCAAAAACTTAGCATTGAACAGTTGTCATTAGTTTGTACAATTTATCTTCTATAACACTGCCTATTATGTTTGTTGAAATATTATGTGATAAATTCACAAAGAGATGCTTTTACAGCGGCCCAAACAAAAGTTGATTTCTTTCTTGCAAAATATCTAAGATGAGGTGGGAAGTCTCTCTTTTGAAAGTTATTCTTAAACCCAGGGTGGAGAGTCAACTCTATCATTTTCAATGCAAAATTACAAACTGTCTCCAGCAACAGTGGAAAGGAGTGGAGAAGAAATACCAATCACTGCCTTTAAGATGACAGGAGCTTCCCATGTCCTTTACACAATATGTTGGAAAATATTGCTTGTTGCCCAGCTGAAACTTGGATGTATCCAAGTAGAGGAACAGACTACTACAGTTCTAGTAATTGAGAGGCTGATGCAGTAAGACTGTCAAGGGGTTTAGGCTAGCCTAGACTATGAAGAGACATGTTGTCTTAAAAAAAATTGGACTCTGGTGAGAGTCATGTACATGAAGTAGCTGAATCATGCAAATGAAGTGTTCAAATCACTGCCTTTTTTAAGGCAAGGCATTTAGGAGCCCTTTTTTTGAGAAATAGTACTCATCACGTACAGTTTAATTAAACAGGTTGATACACATTAAAACCTTAGAATAGTTCATAGTATAGTGTAAGCATTTGATTTTAAAAATAACTATTAATGTTAGTAAACATAAGAACATCACAAAACTGCCAACCACATATGATAAGTCTCTTGTAGCTCTAGAAGTTTTCATCAAGTCTTATTGCTGTCTTGCTTCCCCAGCCCAGTTATGCCTCAGGCCAAACAAAAGAACTTTCAAAGGAAGAATCAAGTTGGGTACATTAGCAGCCAGAGAAGTCATGTTCCTCTTTCCAACTCTGAATACTTTCCAGGGTAAAACTTAAATGACAGCTGAAAACTGTGGAAACAAACATCTTTATATAGTTTTGACTAAACCCCATGTCAAAGAATCCCCAACCTTAAAAACTTATACCAACCCACAGGAACAATCTTAAACTACATGAAAGGTGTGGTGGACAAATTGATACAAGTTTTGATAAAGGTACTGAAATGCAGTATTATGATTACCTATTATCATTTGGATTTCTAGGATTTTCTTCCCTGCAATGAGTAGGAATAGCTCACAATTAGTTGAACATATATTTCAAATGTAATTTTAAATATTAATAATTATTTTTAAATTCATAAGGTGGCATATATATATATATATACCCAAGAGAATTCCCCATAGATTCCCCATAGACTAGTCTTCCAGTCTCTTTGCTTGATACTCCACTTGTCTTCCTGATATAGTAAGTACATTTATCTTCCAGACCTCTACTTTTTCAATCAAAATTAAACTTCACCGGCAAAAGGAAGCACTCTGCTGTTTCTGGCAAATTCTTTTTCCTTGGATTTAATGGAAATTTTAAAAAGAACTTGAGACTCATGTGGAGATTTTTATGAGCATTGTCCCCAGACTCTGTCATCATGACACTGAGAACAAACCTAGAGTTGTATCCTCTGCCCTAAGTAAATGTAGATCACTCTATCTCCTTCTCTCTCTCTGCGTAACTTTTGTTCATCATATTGGAGTCACAGGGGTAGTGATGAGGTAGTGCTGAAAAATGTGCACATCAGAAGGTGTTTTGCCTGAAGATATCACAAAGTAGTACTGATCTAGGAAGAACCTAATCTATGAAAATCACAATGCCACTCCAATTTTGCTCATGATGGTTAAGTGGTTTAAAAAGAGAGATTGAGAATTAAGGTCAAAAACAAAAATGGTAAGTAGATCATAAAGTGTTGGAGAGAATTGGTCAGAACCCATTTTTTCAAGCTTTCACCGGAAGTAGTATTGAGATGCAGTCTTATCTTTTGTGTGGATTCCGACTTAGGGATGCTCACAGTTATGATGTTTTGAAGATAAAACCTTGTTCTAAAACAAAGTGTTTTTACCAAATCTTTAGAAAACTGACCATTTTCCTACTTTAAATCAGATGACAAACCTCTTTCACATCTTACCCATACTCCATATATCTCAATGCATTCACTGTTTCCACCTATCTCAAGCTCTTCTCCACAGTTGCTGCCAGTATCCACATGGGATCCCTTTTCCACATTGTAGCAAAATGTACCTCTCTATTTTCCTAGTCCTTAGCACTTGAAATCTGTTTCCCAAAACTGCCATCTGGTTGACAGTTAACTCTCAAACCAACTAGTTAAAGGTGACATTTACCTGGAAATGAGCCTTGCATTCTTCACAGTGCAGCTGTTTTGTTGCACTAAGAACATCATACACACCCCTATGTCATGTGTGTTCATGACTTAGTCCTAATACATGATTTTCTATCATTTTTGTATTTGAATGCACAGTAATATCATCTTATATTGTTTGTCCTGAACATTGTTTTTATTCCTACCCTTCAAGGGAAGTGGCACAATGCATCTCCATAAGCCCACTTTCAACTTCAACCATTACCAATGTTCTACTATTCTGTTGTCAACTGGCAAACATCTATCTTGTTCTAAATGTCTTACAATTATAACTTTAAATATATTCTGTGTTGAGACCTGATTTTCAGCACACACAAAGAAGCAGAATTTCTTTATGCCACACATCACTGGGGTAAGCAAGGGGCCAATGTTTCTGTTTAAATTTAAGCTTTTACCTATAAAGGATAAGTCTTACTCTTTTCGGTTGCATTATGGATAAGGAGTGGCCCAAGATGGAATCAGGTTTAAGGTTAACCTTCTACCATAGACAAATTATTTTAGGGCACATTCAGAATGTCACAAATATTGTTCCTGTCCTAGAGAAAACTGAAGCACATTGATCAGATTCATGGTCAAAGTTTCAAATAATTCTTTGTGTATTTTAAACAAAGAGTAGTTTGAACATGGGCATTTTTCCTTCCTTCCCTAAACCCTTTTTAACAACACAGCAAATGATAATCTGAAATCAAACACGACACTCTACCTGCAGGACCCAACTCTGACAGATGGAGCTGTGTTTAAAAGCTTCATGTTGCCAGTTCCAATAAAGGAAAAGTACACAAAAGTCCAAGTCTAGTGGGAAAGTGTTTGAATTTGAAAGAGTCAGGTAAGCATTATAGTGACAAAAATCATCAAACTCCTGAGCCACGTGGAGCAACATTTCCTTGAAGGTTGACTGAAATCATCAGAGCTGTGGCTGATAGCCAACTCTACTCAGGCAGGTGGCATAAAGTTTTGGGGTTTTAAGGAGCTTTCATTTAGCTTAGAGGAGGGGAACCTGCCAGATTTTTGATCTGTGTTGGGCTGGTGGGTGTACAATAGCTACTTTTGTTATCTGAGAATGAGGCATTCTGTGGCAATGGGACTGCTCCAGGCTTAATGACTTGGGAGTTTTGTTAAATAAAGTTAATCAGACTACATTGCAATAGAGGATGAGGCCTTGATTGGCTTGAGAATGAAAATCAACCTTTACCTTGAATTTCTGAGTTTGGTTCCTATGGTCCTGCAGTCATGCATCAAATTGAAAGACTTACAAAATACTTAAAAAATAATTTTGTAAAGACTTTTGTCCTTGATCTGATTGAACTGGGCTCAGCATCATCTGGAGATAGTGTTAAATTTGGTCTCTTTGATCACGTATGGCAAAGAACCTTGCTTCACTGTTTGTGGCATTTTAATGCTCATTGTTCAGAACCTGTTCATAGTAATTTTACAGCACCACGGCCAGGACAGGGCTACCCTGAATGTTTCATTGGTCTGGAATCTTAATGTGACTTCAGTCACATTGGAGAGTTGCCCTTTTGCCCTGTCACAGCCTTCAACTCTATTGATACATCGAAGTCACTAGAATTTGTTGGTGAATATTATTTCTAGGCTTTGTGGGAATCACTAAAGTTGTAAAGATAAATGGTGAAGTTATTAAACTCAAGAACTCTTTTTATCAGTTTCTTAAACTCTGTGAGCTAGGCCAGACTGAGTATCGTGACATTCTTTTCTGCCTTCTTAGTCATTTGATATGGCAGACTAATGGCATTCTCTTCCTTCATTCCTTCCACATTCACACTCTTTGGAAGAGACACTAAGAGAAACTTCAAAATCATAGATTCAAATGAAAAGAAAAGAAAAATGTGAAAATTACAAACAATAACCCTCTAAAAACATATGAAGAGCTGCCAGTTTTTACTAGAGTTGAGAGACTTAACTAGATATATGATCAGGTTAGCCAGTACCAGAGCACGATTTGTACTTTTTTGGAGAGCTGTCTAATGGTATCAGTGAATTGAAAGAACACCTCCATTAAAGGGATTGTAGCTTTAGAATGGCATATGAACATTTTCTAAAGAACAGAATAAGCTCAAATGTTAGTATCCTGTAGCAAATATGCTAAATACAATCTTTCTCTTCCCCTCAATCAGATGCCTAGAAAATAGAAACTTTGATTCAATGCCAGGTTGCCAATAAAGACATCATGAAAATTGACAAGTTATTAATCAAGTAAAGTAAGCACTCCTGTCCATCTTTGACCGTTATTATTTTTTTCTGCCTTTTCTTTATTCTAAAAGAATTATTGATCAAATTTTATAGGATCAAGACACATGTGTCATGCATCTTGGTTTGAGTGGTATTCAAGTCTAGTAACTTTAATGTAAGAATTTCAATAGCTTTTTAAAAAATTCTTGGTGATAAAATGCATAGAGCAAAGCATTCACTGTTCTAGGGCTGGGGATCTAGCTCAGCAGTCTAAGCGCCTGCCCGGCAAGTGCAAGGTCGTGAGTTCAATCCCCGGTGCCGCAAAAAAAAAAAAAAAAAAAAAATTTCACTGTTTTGACCACTGTAAGCTTACAGTTCAGTGATGTTAAATGTATTCATAATACACTACTACCATCTTCCTCCATAACTTTTTAAATCTTGTATAAGTAAAAATATGCACTCATTAAACAGTAACTCCCTATTGGCCTCAACTCTGAAACCTTGCCAAGCAGTATTCTATTCACAGTGTTTATGAGTTTGAAGACGATTAAGTACCTCATATAAATAGAATACTACAGTATTTTTCTATTTATTTATTTATTTATTTTTACAATGTTCAGATTGTAAGTAGTGCCTTGGACAACCTAGGCAAGTGTCCCACCACTGAACTCTACCCTCAGTCCCAGGCATTTGCCTTTTTGTTACTGTCTTATCTCACTTAGCATGCTGTCCTCAAGGTTCATTCACGTGTTAGCATATTGTAGAACTTTTTCCTTTTTAAGACTGAATAATATTCCATTGCAAGGATATGCCAGGTGTTGCCTATCCAGTTAACTTTCCACAGACATTTGAGTTGGTTCCATATTTCATCTCCTGTGAATAATGTTTCTATGAACATAGGTATAAGAATGTCTATTCATGAAATACCTGCTTTCAATTCTTTTGAATGTATACCCAGAAGCAGAATTACTGGGTTAGACCGTGACTCTAATTTTTTTGAGAATCTTCCATAATGTTTTCCACAGTGGCTGTATTGCCTTACATTCTTGTTATCAGTGTGCAACAGTTTCAGGATCCCCACATCCTGACCAAAACTATTTCCTATTTTTTCTTAACATAAGCATTTTTATTATTTCCTTTTACAGTTCATGCTTGTAGTACATAATGCTTGCATTCCTTTGAGGAATTGCTTCATGTACATAAAATATTTTAATTCCTTTTTTCATCCTTTTCCCTTCCCTCCCTCCCCAATCTTGAATATTAGCTATCTTAATGTGAGTGAGGTGGTATCTCATCATAGTTCTGATTTACATTTCTGTAAGTATTAGTGATTGTCCTAGTTATTTTTCTCACTGCTGAGATAAAATGCCCAACACCCAAAGTTAAAGGGAAAAAGGATTATTTAGCTCACAGTTTGCAGAGGTTTCAATTCACAATCCTCTGGCTCCAAGGTAGGGTGGCTCATGACAGAGGAGCAGCAGTTCCTGGCACAGAAGACACCAAAAGCAACAAAAGAGAGACTGAGACAAGTCTCTTTCTGTCCCTTCTATTGTACCCAGTTTACAGGAATTAGGATGGTGCCAATCCATTTAGAGGATTGATCTAGAAATTACTCACCCTTAATCCCAGCTCTCTGAATTCCAGCATTGCACTACAAATTAGTCACACACTCTAGATTCAGCTACCAGCAGAAAAGTCTCACAATCACATGAGCCTTTGGGGGGGACATCTAGACACAAGACATAACGTTTTGCCCCTGGCTCCACAAAGATTCATTCACATCACTTTATGCAAAAGGCGTTTAGCCCATCTCTATGAATTGATAAAGCCCTAACAGTTTCAGCATTAATAAAAAGTCCAAGTCCAATGTCTCCTCTGAAATTTAAGGAAATCTCTTAGCTGTGAGCTCCTGTGCAAATGAAAAGAAAGTTAAACTCTTGCAACATTCAGTGGCACAAGATAGACATTTCCATTTCAAAATTTACAAACAGGAGAATTTAAAGGAATGGGACCAAAGCAAGTCCAAAATCAAGCAGGGCAAACATCAAGTCCTGTAGTTCCATGTGCAGCATTGAAATCAATCTGTGGCAAGATGTGAATTCCAAAGGGCTTGGGTGGCTCTGTTCTATGGTACTAACAGGGCTTGTAACTTCCATGACTTCTCTCTTGGGCCAGTTCTGCTCCTTCCTTGCAATTTTCCTCAAACAGTCCATATTACTGGCTTCTCCAAAGTTCCAGGGTCTCCATTGCACCTTTGGATTCACAATCAAAGCTTCACACACTGTCCTCTCAGGGGCACACTGCCTTGCCTCTCAGGCCTTCTTCTGAAATCTGGGTGGAAATCTTTCTGACCCCAAAACTCTTGCATTCTGAATACACCTAAAACCTGTGCAACGTGGTTGATGCCAAGATCTGCTCCCAGCAGAAGTAGCCAGGTTTCCCTCGCTGTTGGCTGAAGGAGTCAAGTCCTTGGATCACTGAGCACTCTGAAACCAATTCTGAAGAACGAATTCTCTAGGCCACTGTCATTCTGAAACATGGAGCTCTGGGACTTTCTTCCCAAAGCAAAGTCTTTAATTTTTGCAATTTCAAGGGTGAGTCCTTGAGCTTCCTGTGATTCCCCCAGGCCATTTTTCTAGTCTCCTGTTTCTTCTCACCAATCAGTGTCTCCTCTGCTCTATCTCTGTAATCCACAGCTTCACTAGAGCTTCCTTTCTAGCCAGAGTCACAAAGTTTCAAATCATTCTGCTGGGATCTTTGCTCTTGAGTCTCAACATAAATCTGACTCAAAGTTCCCCAGCAGTAACCATGCCACCATCCCAACAATAGATTTCATTGAAATTTCTTTTACAAGATTAGTTAGTCTGCCACCCTTAATCTCAGTTTCAGGTAAAGTCTCTGGACATGAGCAAAATGCAAACAAACTTTCTACCAAGTCACAACACGCATGGATTAAAGTCCAAAACCCAGTGGAATTCTTCTGCCCAGCAGAAACCTCCTGAGCCTGGTCTTTACCAGCAGGATTTCTATCACCATCCTACTGTGCTGAACTCTGACCCAAATCTCCCATACAGTACAGTGTAAGCATATGTTGCTAGTACATAATGAACACATTCATTGTAAGAGATTTGTGCATATAAGTAACATATCTAAATTATTAAATCTCTTTCCCTTCTCCTCCTTCCAATTGTTCTCCCTTTCCCAATTTACAATACTCTATTTCCATTTTTTTCTTTCAGTTGTTTATTCTCTCTAAATTATTTTCCATTCCTTCCTTCCCCCCTACAAGCATCCATTGTTCCTCTTCCCATTTGAATAAGTTCTTCCTGCTTCCTAATATCTATCCTGTATTATGCTCATTATTTAGACTTTGGTTTTCTCACACAAGAGAAACAATGCAATATTTAATCTTGTGTGCTTGATTTATTTCACTTAGGATAATCTATTACCTAAAAAAGTCTCAAGGTCCATCTATTTACCTTAAAAAGTCTCAATTTATCTTTCTTTATGGCAGGACAGTGTTTCATTGTATATAAATAGTACATTTGCTTAATTCATTTTTCTTTATCAATTATATTGATGGGTATAACAAAGCCCTGATTGCACAGAAAATATTACAAAGGATCAACAAGTAGGATCGCATCTAATTAAAAAGCCTCATTTCAGCAAGCAAGCCATCTCAGAGTGAAGAGACAATGTACAGAATGGGAAAAAATCTTCCCAGCTACTCCTCAGACAGAAGACTAATATCTAGAATATGTATTCTAAAAAATTGGACCCCTCAAATTTAAAGACCCAATTAAAAGCTGATCATCTGAAATGGACCCTTCTCAGATAAAGAAATGTAAGTGGCCAATAAATACATGAAAAAATATTCAACATCCCTGGCCATTCAGGAAACGCAAATTTTAAAATGCTGAGATCATTTCAAGATATGGCTATAATAAAAATTTAACCAATGACCAATCCTGGCAAGGCCATGGAAAAAATAAAATACTCTTCTCCATCACTGGTGGAAATGTAAATTGGAACAACCACTGTGGAAATCAGTGTGGAGATTCCTTAAAAAAATATAAAACTAGAGGTTTCATTTGACCCAGCTATTCCCTTTGTATGTATTTTCTCAAAACACTTAAAATCATAATACCACAATAATACATTCACATCCATGTTTATGAGTTCAATTTATAATAGCAAAATCTAGTTAGTTGTTTGTAATATAGGCATTTATAGCCATAAATTTCCCCTGTGCTACTGCTTTTGGTGTCTCAAAAGTTTTGGTGTATATGTGTGTGTGTATTTATTTTCATACATTTCTGCATATTTTCTAATATTCCTTGCAATGCTTTCTTTGCCCCACTGATTCTTAAAAGTAACGTATTTAATTTCCAAAAGTAGATTTCTAACTTCATCTCACTGTGAAAGGAGAAGATATACTGTATAGTAAGTATATTATTTAATCTGTTGAAGGTTAATTTGTTGCCTTACATGTCATTTTTCTCTTGGAAACCAGGAAGTGTGCACTTGACAAGAAAATGTGTATGCTATTGTTGAGCATTCCACATATGACTGTTAAACTTACTGGTTTACTATATTACTTAAATCACCTACCTTCTTATTTTGCCTGCTCTATTTATTATTGAGAATAGTATATTGAAGTTTCAAACTTATCATAGTATTGTGTATTCCTCGCTGTATTAGATTAATTTTTGTTTCATATATTTTGATCATTTGTCACTAGGTATATAACTTTTTATGTTAAATCTTGTGATAGTGAACCATTATTAATATAAAATATCTTATCTCATAATCTTTTTGATTAAAGTCTGCTTTGTGTGATATTAATAGACCTGCTCTCTTTTGGTTATTATTTCTATAATGTATCTTTTTCATTATTTCATCTTAAATCTATTTCTCTCTTT
>RJWT010030635.1:0-14591 GCA_004365215.1 Cuniculus paca | reverse complement strand
ATCGGGACTGGTTAGAGGTGATGTTGTTTTCATTGTCAGCTGTGGGTGCAATGAGAAAAAGGTGTTACCTTGAGGGGAAAGAGGCTGGTAACAAGACGAGCACCAGTGGGGCGGGGGGGTAACAAGTGAAATGTGACCTTTGGGACTCAGGCGTGCGTTAAATCCTGGGTGTTCCTTACATAACTGTCTTTGCTTACAAAGCCTTATCTTCAGCATCTGGGAAAATGGAGACAACCACACTGCCATCGGACAGTGGAAGGACTCTGGAGATGACACAGGAACGGCTCAGCTTGGTGCCTAGGGCAGAGGGACCCTCAGTTGGTGGGAGCCACCACATCCTGAGCCTGTGCTGGCATCGCACACCTATACCATTGCAAAGCGGCAGCTCTGGAATGGGGGGGTCTAAAGCCCCACACACTCCCTCACTTCTTTAAAGTGTGCTTTTTGCTTTTCAATATATTTACTAGAAATTCTATGAGATGAACAAAACAAAGCCAAAGCCCTACTTACAGGATACACTGCACTAAATCACCAAGCCCTTTCCTGGCAAGTGGAGAAACGGAAGTCCAGCTATTAGAGAACATTGTCCAAGACCACAGGGAAAATGGTGCAGGCTAGGACACAGACTTCAGTGCTTGAGGGACCAGGCAGAGTGGCTTTCGTCGCTGTGAAACGCATTTGTCATAGACTGGAGGCTGCTCCATACCTTCTCTAATCTCTTAAGAACAGGCCTCAAAAATACAAAGGCCACCTTAAGTAAATATACTGCAGACAAAGAAATACAGAGAAAGTAACAGGAAAGTGTGACCAGAACAACCAATCAATAGAATCAGACACTGAAGTGACAGAGATGATGGATTAGCCAGTAAGGACCTCAAAAACAGCTGTTGTAGATGTCATAAACATGTTCACAGACGTGAAGGGAAACATGAATATCATAAAGAGAAAAACAGAAAAAGGAAAACCAAAAATGGGCCAAATGGAACTAAAGTAGAAAAAAAAAATCACACACACATATATGAAAAAATCTGGAAAAAATGAACAGAGCATGGAAATATTAGGTAGTTCAATACACTTATAAATATAAATATAAAATGGGAACCTAATAAAACAAAAAGGAGTGGAGCAAAAACAATATTTGAAGAAACAGTAAAAAATTTTCCAAATTGGACAAAAAATAAAACACGTATTTAAAAAGCTCAATGTATCCCAAGTGAGTAAACATAAATAAAACACCACTAATCACAGCACCACATAGAATCAAACTGCTGAAAACCAGTGAGAAAGAAAAAATAATTTTAATGAAAGGGGGAAATTATGTACATGCAAACAAAAACAAGAACGATGACAGACTTCTCATCAGAAAGTATGTAACCTGGAGGCAAGAGAATAAAATACTAGAAGGAATACTAAAAACCTAGAAGTCTATATCCAGCAATAGTATGTTTCATAAATGAAGATGAAATAGACTTTTAAGACAAAAAACAAAAATTGGACTTGCATTATGAAAAATATTAAAGAAGTTCTTGAGGTCTAGGAAAAATGGTTTCAAATAAGAATCTGGAGCTACAGAAAAAAATTAACACTATTGGAAAAAATTTTGTATGTGTAGATATATATATATATATATATATATAATTTCTCTCATTTTATTTTTATTTTATAGAGAGAAAAACAATAAAAGCAGTGATACAGAATTTCAAGACAATCTAAAAAGAAATTAATAATGGTTAATACACACTGAACATTGTTATCTTCAAGGTATTTGCTCAAATTACAAGATATAGGTATGCAAAACTGATCAAACAATTCTTCAAAATTGCACAAACTGTTCTTTTCCAATGAAGTAATAGAAACTAGCGGTATAATTACCTTAGCTATCTTGTGTGTATATTTTTTTTCTTTTCTTTTCTCTTGCTTTTTTTCCTCCTTCCCCCCATTCCAGTTGTTCTTTCCTTTTGAGTAGTTTCTTTTCCATTCACAATATCTATTACACATTTTGGATCTTATTTACTCTTTCAGTTTCTTACACTAGAGAAACAATACGCTCTTTATACATAGGAGACTGATTTATTTCAAGTAAGAGTATGGTCCCTAGTTGCAGCCATTTACCTATAAAAGTCTTGGGTTTATCCTTCTTTATAGCTGAGTAGTACTCCATTATATAGAAATATACGTCTTTTTTAATTCATTCCTCGGTTGATGGGCATTTGGGTTTTTTCCAAGATTTAGCTACCACAAATTGTGCTGTTAAAAACATTGGTGTACAGCCATACCACCTTAAATGTGCTCAATCCCCTCTGATCTCGGACGCTAAGCATGGTTGGGCCTGGTTAGTACGTGGATGGGAGATCCCCTCATTTTAAATGTAGCTGCTCATTAGAAAACAATTTCAAGAACCATGGTGATCATATGTAAAAGCGCATTGCATAGTAAGATCAACAAGACCAAAAATGGACATTAGAAGGCACTGCGGAAAGATTCTCACACAATATGGAAAGCAGGCTAATATTATTATTATTATTATTATTATTTTTATTTTTCGTACTAGAAATCGAACTCAGGATCTTGTGCTTGCCAGGCAGGCGCTTGTGCCACTGAGCTATATCCCCGGTTAGGCAAATATTAATTGGAGACAATCAATTCAAAATACATAGTTTAAAACCCAAATAAACCAAACTATGGCAAGAATAAGTTAAATGCGAAGACGAACTGGAATCCTAAAAAGTTCTCAAAACAAAATAAGGTAGGGGAATTAGAGAAAAATGGAACAAAGGAAAAAGGAAATGAATAGCCAGCAAGTAGAAAGATGGCAGATTTATACTCAACAATACTGAGATTTCAATAAATGCAAATGTCTCCAAATTCACATGGAAAACTCACAGATTCATTAAGAAAAAACTCAAAAATGACCCAACAGTATGTTTTTGAGATAAATTAAGGGGAATAGGCTGAATAAAATACTGTATACCATGGATAGAGTCATAAAAACAAAGCTGCCTAGGTGGGTAATGTTATTTTAAAAAACTAGACCTCAAAACAAGACATATTAGCAGGGGTAATAAAAGACCCTGTGTAATGATAAAGAGTCAAATTACCAAGAATATATAATACTCCTAAATGTGTATGCAGAGCTGTAAAACATGTTAAGCAAAAACTGAAAGAAGTCAAACAAAAATAGAAACAAATGCACAATTATAACTGGAGATTTCAACTCTACCCTCTCAGTAACTATTACTGAGAAAAGAAAAAACAAAACAAAACAGAAAAACCAAAACACTGATCACAAATGAACAGAGAGGGCGAGATGAAGCAGCCTAATATGTATATAACTGGATTCCCAGAAAAAGGGGGTGAGGTAGGAAATGTCAAAATCATATAAGATGTGGACTCTGACCATCAAAATGTCAATACCAAAAAGATATCTAGAAAAATTATAATTACTGAATATAACACCATACTTTTAAGCAACTCATGGATCACAGAAAAACATGAAACTGGGAAAAAGTTTTGAAAACAAAAACATAACATTTCAAAATTTGTGGGGCACATCTAAAGCAAGGTTTCTTTGTGGCCTTAAATATTGATTATTTGATCATTTTTTGTTCCTAGATCTTGTAACCTGAACAACTAGTTCTAAGATAACAATGTGCAATATATTAACTAGTGTTAATTTCCTACTTTTTCTTTGAAATTTTGTATCATTTCTATCCCTTTTTTCTGTTTTGCTTTTTAAAATAAAAAAAAGGAAAAGAAGTAGAAAGACTTAAAATCAGTATCATTAGCTTCTGCCTTAGGAAGTGTACAGAAGTCAGGCGTGGTTGGCACACACTTGTAGTCCCTGTTGCTTGGGAGACTGAGGCAGAAAGATCACTTTGGGTCCATGGGTTTGACAGCAGCTTGGAAAATGTATTAAGACCTCATCTCAGAGAGAGAGGGAGGGAGAGAAAGAGCGACAGAGAGACAGAGACAGATAAGACAGACAGACAGAAGGAAGAGTAAGTGTGAAGTAAGGAGAAGAAAGAAACTATGGATAAAACAAATGAAATACAATGTGAAAAATTTTTAAAAAATCAATGCACATAAAAGTTGATTCTTCGTAAAAAACAAATCAATAAAATTGATAAAACTTTAGCCAGAGGACACAGATCATCAGTACAAGGAATAATAGAAGGGCCATTCTTGCAGAGACTGGAGATGTTAAAGGGGCTAAAAACTATTATAAGCTTCATACCAATAAATTAAACAGCTTAGCTGAGGTATCTCGAAAGACACAAAGAAATAAAGTTCACTGTAGAAGAAATAGATAATCTGAAATAGTCCTGTAGTTATTAAATAAAGTGAATTTGCAATATAGTAAATTCCCATAGGCTCATAAGGGTTTATTGGTAAATTTGAACAAATATTTAAAGAAAAAGTAATACAAATTCTTCTAGAAAACAGAAGAGTTAAGAACTACTCTGAATTTGTTTTATGAACTTGCTATCTCCCTGACTCAAAATCAGAAAAAAAAGCATTAAAAAAAAAAAGCTGTAGAGCAATATACTTCATAAACAGGCAAAAATTTTTAACAAAATATTTCCAAACTTGGGAATGGGGATGTAATTCAGTAATAAAGTGCTTGCCTACCCTGTGTGAGTACCTAGATCCAATCTGCGGCAACAGAAAAAAAAGTCAGCAAACTAAATGCAGTGACACATAACATATAAGCCCAACACACCAATGCACCTGTAATCCCGGCACTTTGGGAGGCTGAGGCAGGAGGCCTGCAAGTTCAAGGCCAGTCTGGGCAACTTAGCAAGACTCTGCCTCAAAATCAAATAATAAAAATGGGCTGGGGAGGTAGCTCAGTGCTAAGGCCTTGCATTCAATTCCTCGTACTGCAAAACCAAAGAAACAAAAACAAAAAACCCAAATCCCCACATTTTAGTAAGTGGAATTTATTCTAAAAACACAAATTGGGATTAATATTGGAAAAATCTGTCACTTTAATTCCTATACTAAAAGAAAAAATAAGAAAAGTCACCTTAATCAGTATTACAGGCACATTAAAATGTGACAAAATTCAATACTCATTCATGATTCAAATTTCTGGCAAACTAGAAACAGATAAACCTGGTAAAGGGCATTTAAAGAAACACTTAAGCTTACTAATCATATAAAAATAAAAAATACTAAAAAATAAGAAATACTATAAGGAAATACTATAAGCAATGATATTCTAATTGATTAGATAACCTGGTGAAATAGACTAATTCCTAGAAAGACATAATCCAAGAAAATCACTCAAGAAATGGAAAATCTAGACAGACCTATAGAAAAAAATCAATTAGTAATAAAAGTTCAAACGAAAAAATACACACTCATACACACAAAAACAAAAAACAAAGCTCAGGCTTGGATGCTTCATTTGTGAATTCTATCTCACGTTAAAAACAAATTTTTACTTCATTTTATGATGTATTATTCTGATTCTGAAGTCAGATAAAGAAACTGAAGGAAAAGCAACTACAGCTTCATAACCTTTAATAATAGATACAAACTTCCTCAACAAAATATAAATATTTGCAGACAAGTCCAGGAACATATATATGATTCTCTACCACAAACAAATGAGATTTATCCTAAGAATGCAAATGATTCAATATACAGAAATCAATGTAATGTACTATGTTAATAGGATAAAAGACAAAAATTGTACGATCAATTCACTGATGCAGAAAAAGCATCTGACAAAATCTAGCACCCTTTCAGGATAATAACACTCAACACACTAGGAATTGAAAGAAACTTCAACATGATAAAGGGTATCTATAAAAAGTCTATAGCCAACATCAAGCTTAATAGAAAACACTGGGGCTGAGGCCGTGGCTCCATGGTAGAGCTCTTGCCTCGTAGGCACAAGGCCCTGGGTTTGATCCACAGCACAGAAAATAAATAAATAAATAAGTGAAATACTGAAAATTTTGTCCCTAAGATTAGGACTAAGAATATTTACTCTTTTCTATTCAACATGTATGAGAAGTTCTAATCACAACAATTAGAAAAAAAAAGTCCAGATTGGAACAAAAGAAGAAAAATTGTATTTGTGGATGACATGATCACGTATATTGAAAAATCCTATGAATCCAAACACACATAAAACTAACAGAACTAATATGTATGTTTGGCAAGGTTGCAGGATGTAAGATCAATAGAAAAAAATCAATTGTGTTTTTCTTCACCAGTAATAAGCATTTCAAAAATTAAACTAAGAAAGCAATTCCACTTAGAATAACTTTCAAAACAATAAAATAATACTAAATTTACAAAAGAAGTGCAAAAATTGTAAATTGAAAAGTAAAAATATTGTTGAAAAAGCCTAAAGACTTAAATAAATGGAAAAACATTCCACATTCATAGATCAGAAGATTTAATATTGTTTAAATGTCAATACTTCCCAGACTGATCGAGATACAATCCAATCATTATTGAAATCTCATCTTTAAAAACAGAAATTGATAAGCTGATCTAAAACTCATACTGAAATGCAAGACAGGCAGAATAGTTAAAACAATCTTGAAAAAGAATAAAATTGGAGAGCTCACACTTGCTCATTTAGAAAACTACTACAAAGCTCTTATATAAAAAATAGCGTGTATTGCCACAATTAATGACATACGGATCAATGGAATACAATTCAAAATACAGAAATAAACATTGAAGGCCAAGTGATTTCTGACAAGAGGGCAAAGAACAGTCTTTTCAAATCCTACTTGGACAATTGGCTATGCCCATATAAAAGAATGAGGCTGGTCTCTTACCTCACACCATATATAAACATTAACTCAAAATGGAATACAGGGTGAACGTAAGAGCTAAAACTGTAAGATTCTTATAAGAAAGCACAGGAGTTAAGTCTTTGTGACCAGGAGTTGGACAGGCTTTTTTAGACATGATACCAAAACACAAATGATGGAAAAGAAAAAACAGATGCATGCGTTTCATCAAAACTAAAAACTTACATTTCAAGGGCATAAATGCAAGCACAGCTTCAAGAAAGTAAAAAGACAATCCATGATATTGGAAATCATAATGAGGAGGGGCTTATACTGAAGATAAACAAAGAATTCTTGTAACTCAATAAAAAAGAATAAAAAGCCAGGTGAAAAATGGCCAAAGGATCTGAACAGACATTCTCCAAACAAGTTACACTAATGGTCAATAGCAGTATTTGCTCAACATCATTAGCTGTTAGAAAAATGCCCATTAAAACCCACAATGAGACACCATTTTACACACGTTAGGATGGCTCTAGTAAAACAGCAAGGTAATAAAAAGTGCTGGCAAGAATACGGAGAAATCAGAACTCTCCTACAGTGCTGGTGGGGCGGAAAGATGGTGCAGCCACTTTAGGAAACAGCCTGGCAGTTCCTCAAATAGTTAAACACAGTCGCCACATGATCCAGCACCACTGCTCTGAGATAAACAGCCAGGCCCACACAAGGACTTGTCCATAGCTTTATGCTGAATAACCCCCAAACTGGGGACTCCATGCCTCCCAGCTGGTGAACATGTATCAACCAGTGAGCGGAATGCTTTCAGCAATATGAAAGAATTACAGATGACACACAAGAACACAGGTGAATCTCAAAAGTATCCTAATGGAAAGCAGACCCAAAAGACCAAATACGGAATCATTCCGCACACAGAAAGTCCCAGGCAAAACAAGAATGAAAGAAAACAATTAGCGGTTGCCAGAGGCTGGGGTAGGGTAAAGGGGGGAATGGCTGCAAAGGGGCAGAAGGAACTTTCTAGGTTGCTGGTAATATGACGTATTCTGGTTGTGATTGCGGTTGAACTGTACACATTTGTCAGAACCCATCAAACTATTCTTAAAACTAGTAAAACTTCATTTCTGCAAATTTTATCTCAATAAATCTGATTTAAGTTTAAAATAGACTGTAAAGAAGCCCATTAAAGTGGTAAATGCAGTTAGCTTTCAGTAGTGAGATTATGGCTGATTCTCCACATTCTAACTTCTGTGCATTTTCCCAGTGCAGAGAATGTATTTCTTTTAATGCGGGACTGAACATTTACAAAGGGGAGACAGAATTTTACCAGGAGAAACAGCAGCCCTTCTGGTTAACCTTCCCAGCCAAGGGCAGGGATCTGGAAGTCCTTGATGAAATCTGGCTTTGCCAAGGCTGTGGTGTGTGACACTTGAGTCATTTCAACTTTGTGGGCCTCGCTTTTCTCTACTCCACCTCAAAGATGAAAGCTGGGTAAGCCTCAGGGTAATTCTCCAATTCTCATTCCTTCCAAAGGATTTGGCATTGAGATTATTCAACCTAGCAACAGATTACAATGTCCAGGATGGTTGATTCAAAAAATTGTTTTTGTCCTTATCTTACAGACTCTCTTTCTGGTAAACCAAGGCACTTAGTAAAAGCTCTGTGAAGAGGCCTGAGCTGAAATGACTGCATAGTGTAGCTAACCCTGTGTGTGCCCGCCCCATGGATGGACATCTGTAAAGCCCGAGGCAAAGCTGGAGTACTACTGGTTTTCCTGCAGAGGAAAGAGGGGAAAGCAGATACTTCCCTAACCTGAAAATCAAAATCAAAAATTTGAAAAATTGTTGTCATGCTGCCTCAAGTGGAGAACTCCACACCCAACCTCATGCGATGGGTTGAAGTCCTAGGCAGGTGCACTAAAGCACTGTATGAAACTGGCTTCAGGTGATGTGTATAAGAAGCAAGGATGAGTTTTATGGTTAGACTTGACACTCAACCCTAAGATACCTCATTATGGAATGTATGCACATATTCCACAATTTGAAATATCAGAAATCCAGAATGCTTCTGGTGTTAAGGATTACAGACAAGAAATACTCAACCTGTACTTCTGACAGGTAATGGAAAAACAGGCCCCTGCTCTGGTTAAGTCTTGGTGCATATGACAGCCCTCCATATTACTCATGCCATCTCTGTGACCCTCACCCACACTGCAGAGTCCTGATGAACCCACTTTACAGATGGGTAGACCGAAGCCTAGAGCAGCAAGGTGACTCAAAGGATTTTAGGAACCAGGTCTGTCCACCTCCCAAAACCTCAGTTAGCAAGCTACCAACTTCATTTGCTACCTGGAAAGTCCCTGTGTCTCTCTTCCAGCTGTGGTCCACCTGGCTAGAATTTAATAAGGGGCTGCAAGGGAGGGATGACCTTGAAGAGGGACCTCTATGTTAATCCTCTTTCTGGGTTCCCTGTGGCTGATGAAGGCCTGGGCTCTGGAATTCATCTCCAAGTTGGAATCCTGGTCTAATTACCACTGTGATTTCAGAAGCCTGGGCATATTACTATCTTTCTTGGTGAAGTGGAGTTAATGTGGGCATTTAACCCAGAGAACTGTTCTGAGAATTAAATGGTGACAGTGTGTAAAACTCTTGGAACACCACCTAGTACCAAGTTCTAATGATCTTGGATAGTTTTTTATGGGCTGTGCAACTTTTAGCCAGTGATTACATTCTCTAAACTTCAGCTCTGTACGTGTATAAAGGGGATGCAAGTGTGACCGGTAATGGACCTGTTAGGAGGAGCTCATGAAATTCCATGTAAAGCTTAGGCCCCGCACCTCGCAAGTCACAAGCACTCACTAAATGTTGGCTATGATTAGTATCATCACTGCCAACGCACGCTCCTGAGCTGCCGCCAGCTTTTCCTCCAGTTCAGAAGGAAGTTTATTAGTGTGAATTAGCCCGCGCCATTCCGCAGCCTCTTAATGAGATTGGTGTTATTTGAGCTTGATCCTCATCAGCGGAGCTGTGAACTGCGCAGCTCAGGACCGCTTAATTTCTCTCCAAGGAGCCAATCCTTTAATCCCGATTCAGCCTGGCTGGGATTCCGCCTGGCTTTTGGTTGGATTGCCGTGGAGCATTCTCCTTCTGCGTTGGACCAGAACAAAGCAACCCACAGCTCCAGGGGAAATAAGTCAAAATGCCCGGAGAGGTGGGGCCACCTCAAGGCTCAGCTTCCATTTGCATGTTAATGGCCTCAGTCCTCTGCTAGGGGTGGGGGACTAGGAGCATCCTCTCTCTTCTCTAATTAGGGTTCAGCTTCCAGAAGCTGTCGGTAGAGGACTGCAGGCTGTGAGGGTCTCGGTCAAGTGACATGTTCAGGCGCTGGTCCCCAACCACAGTGCCACTGACACTAGCCTGGGGTTGCTGGTTCCCCATGGGGGACAGTCTACACACCTGAGTGGGCTTTCAACGCCTTCCCTCCTAAGGGGTGGCTGAGACCCTGGAAGCTGGCATGAGGAGGGTAGCAGGAGACCTGGGGTCTGTGTGCACTTGTTTTAGAGATGAAGACAAGGTTTCCTGACTGAGGTCACCAAGGCACATCAATGGAGCAGAACCGTAACTCCAGTGTGCTGGGTGCCACTAGGAGTGCAGTTCTGACTTTAGAATTCATCAGAAATAAGAAAGACCTTTAAAAAGATCATGTGAATTAGTGCCCAATGTAGGTACCTCATAAATGCGTGCTGAATAAATGAATGAACGAAGGTACACTAGTAAAACAGCAATGAACATTAAATAGGTTCTAGGACTATAGTATTTTTGTGTGGTTTTTTGAGACAGGGTCTCGCTGTGTAGTCCAGGCTGCCCTTGAACTTGCAGGATCCTCCTCCCTCAGTCTCCTGAGTGCTGGGATTACAGGTCTGCGACACCACACCTGATGCTAGGACTGTAATATACCACACCTGATGCTAGGACTGTAATATTTGTGCCTGTCAGGACAGCCCTGGAAAAGTGAGTGCTATGGTTGATACATTGTGTCAACTTGAGAAGTTTAGAAGTTTAACTGAGAGACTCAGCAGGCAGCCAGGATTCTTACTTTGTAAATCTCCTTATTCTGTGCAAGAGGAAGGCACTAAGATTTTGTGAGTGCTACATCTGCCCTGGGGAGTGGGGGTGGGGTGGCCTGCATACAATATAAGGGAGGAAAAGAGGCCTGTTCTCCCTCTTCTGTTCTGGCTGCTTTTGCCGGCTGCTGCCTTGAAGTGTTGCCCCTGTGCCATGCCACCCTGCCATGGAGCCAACTAATTATTGACTGAAACCTCCACAAACAGTGAATTACCTAAACCTTTCCTTCCTTCATTTTGGGTGTCAGGTATTTTGTCCCAGCAATGAAAGAAAAGTAACCAGGACAGAATTTGGTACCAGTGGAGTGAGGTCATTGCTGTGATTGTACCTGACCATGTGGTTCACGAGCCTTTGGGAATGGCTTGTGGGAAGAGTTTGGAAGGGTTCAGGGATGTTGCCTGAAAGAGTAGAGCTGAAACAGCGAAGGCTATTCTGTAGGGGAGATTCTGGTCAGAGGTCAGAAGACCAGAAAGCTAGTAAAGACCAGGCTCGCGAGGTTTCTGCTGTGAAGGACTGCATTGGTTGTTGGACTCCAGATGATACATGCTATGGCTTGGAAAAAATTTTGTCTGTATTTTGCTCATGTCCAGAGACTTTGACTGATAGTAAGGTTAAGGGTGGTGGACTAATGAATTTGGCAGAAGAAATTTCAAGGAGGTCAAATGTTGAGGCTGTGGCATGGCTATTGTTGGGGGTTTTTAGCTAGATTTACATTGAGAATCAAGAGCAAACAGCTCAACAGGATGATTTAAAATACTGTGAGTTTGGCCAGAAAGGAAACTCCAATAAAGCTGTGGACTGCAAAGATAGAGCTGAGGAAATCTCAACTGTTGAAAAGGAACAGGAGAACAAAAAAGATGACCTGAAGGCTTCACAAAAAGCAGCAAGTCTCCAACCTTTGCAGCCTCAAAACTGCAAAAGTGAAAGAGTTTGCTTTGAGGTGAAAGCCACAGAGTACAATGTTCCAGAATGGCAGCAGCTGCACCATGCTCCAGAATGGTGGCAGCATAGAAAGTTTTTTCCTCAGAATTGGATTCAGAGTGCCCAGTGATCCTGGCATTCAACCCCTATAGCCAAAAGAGAGGAAAGCCTGGCTACTGCTCCAGCTGGCAGCTGACTTTGGCATCATCCACATGGTGCTGGTTTTAGGTGCATACAGAATGCAAGAGTTCTGAGGTTAAAAAGGCTTCCACCCTGATTTCAGAAGGCCTGGGAGGCCAGGCAGTGTGCCCCCGAGAGGGCAGTATGTGAAGCTGTGAGTGTGAAGCCAAAGGTGTAGTGGAGACCCCAGAAGTTTGGAAAAACCAGGAATGTGGATCATCTAAGGAAAGCTGTAAGGATTGAGCAAAGTGGGCCTAAGAGAGAAGATGTGGGAGCTACAACCACCAGAAGTGCCATAGGAGTGGAACCACATGAGCCCTTTGGAGTTCACAATTTGCCACAGATTTCTTCAGATGCTGGATAAAACTACAGGACTTAATGTTTGCCCTGCTGGATTTAGGACTTGTTTTTGGTTCCAATCCTTTGTATTCCTGTTTGTAACTTTTGGAATGAAAATGTTTGTCTTGTACCATTGTATGTTGGAAGTGTTTAACTTTGTTTTCATTTGTACAGGGGCTTGCTGCTAGAGTTTGCCTTACATCTTGGAGACCTGGGACTTGGACTTTTCAGCAATGCTGAAACTGTTAGAACTGTGGCAAGTCTTGAAGATGGACTAAATGCTGTTTGCATAGAGGGATGTGTATGAGGGGCCAAGGACAAAATGTTATGTTTCTAAAGTAATATAATGTTGACAGATTTAATGCTAGTTCTTAAGGATTGTTAAGCAGTGTATAATGCTCAAGTTGCAAAATGTTAATAAGCATGTCTTGTATCTGGAAATTGGTTTAAAGAAATGTGTCTGGTTACCAAATTGACAAGGGGTGGATTGTTATGACTGATACAGTGTGTCAACTTGAGAAGTTTAGAAGTTTAACTAAGAGACTCAGCAGGGAGCCAGGATCTTTCCTTTGTAAGTATTCTCATTCTGTGCAAGAAGAGGGCACAGAGATTTTGTGAGTGCTACATCTGCCCTGGGGAGTGGGAGGGGGTTTGCCTGCATACAATGTAAGAGGGGTAAAGAGGCTTGCTCTTCCCCTTCTGTTCTGGCTGCTTTTGCTGGCTGCTGCCTTGAAGTGTTGCCCCTGTGCCATGCCACCCTGCCTTGGAGCCAACTGATTATGGACTGAAACCTCTACAAACAGTGAGCTAAATAAACCTTTCCTTCCTTCATTTTGGGTGTCAGGTATTTTGTGCCAGCAACAAGAGAAAAGTAACCAAGACAATAAGTGAAAGATTTGTAAATCTTAGAGGGATATGAATAGCAACAACAACAACAGCAACAGTGTCAGAGGAAATAAGAGCAGCTGCCAATTACTGAACCTTGGGCTAAACACTTTATTTTTATTCCTATTCCCATTCCTATTTCTATTTCCAAGGCCTTGCCGGTGGGTTCAACCCACAGCCCAGGGACTGCCTGCCTTTTTTTTTTAAATAATAAAAAATAATTTTTAAAAGGAACTTTTGTTGCTAATATACATTAACTATATTATGTACTTTATATGTAGCTCAGGTCAATTCTCTTCACTCTGTGGCCCAGGCAAACCAAAAGCCTGGATGCCCATTCAGGGATCCCTGTAAGGGACAGGGAGAGGGACAGCTAGTTGCACCCTTCTCAGATTCATATTTCATTTTGCAGAGTGTTAAGCTGTCCCTGGGCAGTGGCTCTGGGCATGTTTTGGCCATGAATTTAGACCGGTGCTAGGACTAGTTCCTGCCCCTGGAATTTGAGCATCTGTGCTAGGTGTTACTTGTGGTCTGAGGTGGTAAAGAAATGTGATGTTCTCACAGCCTCCCCCTCTCCCCAGGAGCTAGAGCTCCAGACCACCCACGGGAGGAAGAAGCTGGATCCCCAAGTCACTGTGAGGAAGCCTTCTAACCAGGCTGCTGAAATCAGGCTGTAATGTAAGAAAAGAATGCTGTACATGTTAAACCACTGGGAATTTGGGGCTTTTTACCTTTATAGCCTACAGTACCACCCTGATGGAAATAGAACTTATACCAGAAGTGGGGGCTGCCATGACCAGAGCCTGCAGCTGGAGATGGGGACATGCCCCAGGAGGGAAGACACACTGAGACCCATACTGTGTGGTGACAAAGCACAAGACAGGGAGGCTTTGAGTGCTGCACCTGGCACACAGCAGTGGTTTTCTGTGCAGGTCCTAGTCCTGCAGCACCAGTACTGCTGAGGACTTGTGATCAGAAATAGAACCCTAGGCTCACCCCACACCCGCATAATCAGAAATTCAAGTGGAGCCTAGAAATCTGCCCTGAATAGCCTTCCTGGTGATGCAGGCGAGACCTGCTTTATGGACAAAGTGTCACAGGGCATGAAGGCTGTATCCTGGGATGCACTAAGCCCAGCCTGCTCCAGACTGCAGGCCTCTCCACGCCCACCTTCTGCCTCTGCTCAGCGTGACCTAGAACCACATTCAGTTCCTGCTTGGCCTTCAGGCTCAAAACAAGTACTCCAGTGTCAAGGACGTCTTCTTCAACTCTGACCAATCTGACCACTCCCAAATGGCTTGAGCTGCACTGCCAGAGTGAAGATCACCCTGTTTTCAGCTGACTGGGGTGCCCCATCCTGTGACCAGTT
>RJWT010030634.1:0-14588 GCA_004365215.1 Cuniculus paca | reverse complement strand
CAACCAGCAAAATGAACAACTGTATAGAACCATCCAGCCCAAAGGACCAATATACTTTCTAAAATACACATAATCTCACTAGCATTAACGTTGTAATTATTAAATTACAGAAAAATAAGTTCCCCACACATCTGGCTGGTTAAAAATTGAGGGACCTTATAATAACAATGCTAGAAAGGGTGGAAGAAACAGATACAGATTGAGTATCTTTTTTTTTTGCAGCACCGGGGATTGAACTCACAACCTTGCACTTGCCAGGCAGGTGCTTAGGCCACTGAGCTAGATCTCTGACCCTTGTCTTATTCTAAATTCTTAGGACTAGAAGTGTTTCAGATTCTGGATTTTTTTCTTTCAGATTTCGGAATGTTTATATTAACATAATAGGATACCTGGGGGATAGGATCAAGTCTAAACATGAAATTCATTTATGTTTCATATACACCTTATACACATAGCCTGGCAGTAATTTTACATAATATTTTATTAGTGTCTGAGTTTTGATGGTGACCCACCACATGCAAGCAGGTGTGGGATTTTCTACATGTTGTATCCTGTCTGCACTCAAAAAATTTCAAAATTGGGAACACTTCAAATTTTCAATGTTCAGAATGGGGATGCTTGGCTTGTATTTTTAATGCTTCGATAGCAGTACGAATTGTAATGAACAGTTTGGAAGGTGACTTGGCATTTCAAATATGCACATCTACCGACCTGGCATTTCTGTTTCTCAGCTAGTGCCTTCAACATTTGCACATAACTTCCCTAACCTCTTGTAGGTTCTGGTTTAAATCAAAACTCCATTGCTGACTACCTATCTCTCATTTTTGTTGTATTTCTTTAAGGTACCTATCATGACATGGCATTTGATTATACATGAATATCTTTAGTTATTGTTTCTGTCTTATTAAATGTTTGTTCCATTTCCTGCTAAATCCATGGCACCAAGAAGGGTGCCTGGCACGTGGAAAAGTAAAGATCTGCATTGGTCAGCTATTTGTAACTATAACAAACACTCAAGATAAATCTACTTAGGAAGGAATGCTGATTTTGGCTCACAGTTTTAGAGGTTTCAGTCCATGGTCATTTGTGCTCCTTCCTGATGAAGGAGGTCTGTTTACCTCATGATGCCCAGAAAGCAAGGAGAAAGAAGAGACTGGAGTTCTGATAGCCCTTTCAAAGCCATGGCCCCCACTGACCTAACTTCCACTAGGCCCCAACTCCTAAAAGTTCTGTCCCCTCCCAACAGTGTCACAGGCTGAAAGCCAAGTCTTCAACACATGAGCCTTGGTAGGAGTGGGGAGTAGGAATCCAAACGATAGCAATATCTATGACTGCTTGCTGAAGTATGCAGAAAATTAGAAACCACTTAAATATCCATCACTAGTAGAAGGCCAAATAAATTATTTTGTGTTTCTACTAGGGACACACAGCTAATCCTTTTGAGGACCCACTTCTGTTTGTCTTGAAATGTTGTCTAGAAAAATGAAGTACTAAAATTATTACTGCTATTTCTACAGTGGTTTATCATATACAAATGTGTACCATGTGAAATAAAGATGTTTTTTTCTATAGTTACAAGTCCTTATATGGATGAAAATGCATGGGGAAAATTTTGGAAGGATACCCATTAAACTCAAAAAAATGGTTACCGCAGAGAAGAGCTAGGAGGAAATCAAGAAACAACCCTTCTCTGAAACCCTTCCATATTTTAGAAAATGAATATATTTATGTGTTACTTGTGTTATTAAAATATTCCTTTAAAAGGTCAGGTTCCTTAGTAATCATGCATGTGCAAAGTAAAAAACCATTTCGAGTCTAGTGTATTCTTTTTAAAACAGCAACAGATTAGGGTTATAGAACAGTTTTAGCCTTTTAATATGATTATAATGTCTATATAGTTTAAAACACATTAATGGTTTTTAAAGTTCTGTAAATAATCAAATTAATTTCTTCCAAAAAGCTTATTTCATTTTAAAGTCCACTTCTCTGTTATGTTTGTGCTAATGTTTTTCTCTACAATTAATTTGAATACTTTATTACTTTCTGTTTAAATGCTTCAGTTATTCTTCCAGGGGGTGAACTCATTTCCTAATAATATTTACTTGTTTTTCTAACATTTTTGGACCACGTGCCATGTTCATGGCTGCTCACAGGCATTTTTTTGTCTCTTTGAGCAGCTGCTTGCCTACCCAGCTGTTGCTTCCTCTCTTCTCTCAATGGGTGTTAATTTTGTGTTGATTTATTATACTTTTCTTCCATCGCACCTTCTCATCCTCTGGGTGTGTTTTTCCCATAGGAAAGTATCTTCTCAGATTGCAAAGAATACTGAATAGCAAGCCATGCCTTTGCTAGACAAGACACAGTAAAATGTCCCCTGAGAATGCAAATTTTCAAAACGTTTGCAAAATAGGCTCTCCAAGCCCACCCTTGGAATGGTGCTAAGAGGGGAGAAATTCAGGACAGGCCTTTCAGATGTAATGTACCCAACATAAATTTAGGAGGATGAGCCCACAGTAGCTATGGCAATGGAGTTGGTGGAGAAATGCACTCTTGGCTGAAGGAGCAGATTGGCAAAGGCACAGAGGTGAGAGAGAGTAGTGTGCAAAGAAAGGCAAATAATTCAATATGGGAAAGCCTAGAGCCTTGGGAGCAGCTAGTGATGAGGCTAGCCTGGCACACAGAACAGAACAAAAGAGGGACCTAAGCCATGCCAGGATGAGAAATTCCGTAGAAGGAAACGTGGAGACTAATGAGCATGCTCTTAGTCCACAGGGTACTGTCGAGACTCGCACCACAGCAGCAGGAGGGGAGGAAGGCGCTGATTTTGGTGCTGGGGTTGCTCAGGGCTGCTCTCCGGCTGAGAAGCAATAGTGAGGAGTATGGGGCAGTGTCCAGCCTGTTTCAGTGCTTTTCTTGTGCCAATTGGTAAATATTTATTGCTTCTAGATCTAAGAGTGGTAGCAATTGGGGAAACAGATTAGATTAGATTTGTATGACTCCTTTATTCGTGGTGAGGGTAATACACAGGAGAAGGTGGACGGAAGAGAATATTTACCTAATTTTTTGACATGGACATCAGCCATCCAGAGCAGTGGACTAAAATGCAAAACACTGGCAAATCACAGCACTGAAATGGTGGGCAAAGGAGGCAGAGCTGGGGCAAAAGTCAGAAGAAGGAGCAGTTGAGGGAATCCGGGGCATGTGCGAAACAGACCCGGAAGCGGTCGCAGGAAAAGTTTATTGCCAGTGTCAAATGCTGCAGAGAGATCAAGTGAAATACAGACAGAAAATGCTTTTGGGAGGTTTAGCAACGTGCACACTACTAATGCTACAGCTATTTCAGCAGGAGTCAGTCTAAGGCATGAGTTGGAAACTCAGATGTCTACAGGCAAATTTGTCAAACAAATTAGGAAAACATGTAAAGGGACCAAACATAAGACAACAGAGAGCAGACCTAGAAATGAAATGGGCATGCCCCATGTAAATCATCTCACATTAAAAAGAAAGGGGAAAAAGTGATAGCCAAATACAAGAAGTCTGCTGGCCAGATTTGGCCTGTTGGCAATAAGTTTCATGTCAACTCTCAAAGCATATTCAAAATTCCCGATGACAATGGGACTGTGAAATCACAAATCTTTTTGGAGCGGAATGCGAAGGAATACAAATTGAAAGACTTACAATCAAATTACAGAAATAACCAACAAATTCCTATTGTAAGATTCTAACTTAATGAAAGTTAACTTATCTATCCCTTGCAGTAACTTTCTGAAGAGGGCATTATCCCTTTTATGCTGTTGAGGAAAGTGAAGATCAGAATGATTAAGTGATTCATGATTCACAGAAGGAAGGAATCACACTTCTAACTCAGCTCAGCCTCTTAGTTCCATACTTTTTCAGTCCTACCATGCAGTTCTCCCCTGAGTGGAAGACACCTGTCTCCGGCCTTTTCATGCACCTATAATCTGGTCCCGCCCATTCTCATTTTAATGATCCAGTCTACATCTCTTTATTGCCTTTATCTTTATCCACTGCCTTTCACTGGCCCTTGCTCCAACATAAGCTCTTGCTCAAGTTAGTCCCAAGTGAAAACAAAGCAAGAAGAAACAAAAATGTCTTCGAAAATACATCTTTAGCTACTTTCCAATCTTTTCCCCTCCTTCTGTAGTCTACTTCTTAATCTCATGTCCCTCATGCTTTCTGGAAGGTATCAGTCACTTTCAGGACCTAAGCTAGGTCCTATGGATTATTAATGGGGTGGAAGATATTCTTTTCACAAAAGATACGACAGTCCCTTGTGGAGAGAGAATTCTCATGGTTTAGGTGCACAGGACGGTTTGAGTGCTGCAACTAGCAATGAAGAGTATGTCCCAGGGGCGGAAAGGAAAATAAGTGACAACTTTCCCGCCTAAGTGGTTAACCCGTATTTGGGGGAAGAGGTGTCAAAGGGGAGAGGAAGGGAGAAATTGGGAAAAGAATGAGAAAAAAAAAGCACCATGGGTGCTGTAGCTTGACTTAACACAAGTGGCGCATTCTCAAAAACAGAGGTAGTCAAAATGCTTTCCAGAAAAGACATCCAATGTTTGATTTTTATGTTCCTTACATGGTAAGCTTTCAGTGCGTCCCTTCCCTTATCTCAATATCTCAGTAATATAGATTTTGGGAATGTTATTCCAGAGAATCAAAGACAGAAAGCTTAAATTCATGTCTGCAAGGATATGGGGCAGACCGAGGAGAGCAGTCACTGGAAATAAGATGAGACAGAGGTAGACAGTTAATTCAAGGAAACAGACACATGAAACCAACAATGATCATGGAAATATAAGCTTATGCAAATCCCCAAACTATTGGAGAAAGCATTGAATTTACTACCAGATACAGGACAGGAATCCCAAGTCAATGTGAAAAGAGCCACAAGGTCCAGAGTGACCTCTCCTTGCATCTGAATTTGTACTGATGATTTCTTAGTCTCTGCCTCCAGCTTGCTACAGAGCATTCCAAAACTAAATGCCAGAAAAGCACAGTTATTCAGACTGTGAACTCTGAAGCATCAACACTTACAAAGGGTCAATCTCACCTCTAATATTTTCTAACGTTGTGAATTTGGTCAGGTTTCTTAAACTGTATGAACTTCAGTTTCCTTATCCATAAAAAGGGATGTTACTTGTACCTAGAAGTATTCATGTACTATGACATGAATTGATAGTTGAGAAGTATCTAGAATAGTTCTATCCCAGAGGAAGTACTCAAAAAGTATGAGCACTTATTACAGCCAATACTCCACAAGCTATTTCCATTGGAATTCATTCACACCTCTAACAATTATTTATTGAGTATCTTTTGTATGCCAGGCACTGTTCTATGAATTTGTGTGGAGGTGGCAAGAAGCCATATACGGATTGGTAGCAATGAACAATACAAAATCTCTTCTCTCGTGGAGCTTTCATTCAAGCAAGAAGAGCCAACCAACAAACAATATATGGAGAATGCTATGAAAAACATAAAGTGAGGTCGTAGAAAAGGGGACAGTATAACACTGCTATTTTAGTTAGAGTGCAATTTTAGCAAAAGTTTGAAGTGAGGGAGGAAGCTCTGTGGAGATCTGTGAGAAGCATCTCAAAGTAAACATCTTCCCAGCACAATCTATGGCAACTACCATACTCCTCATCTGAGCACAAGGCACGGCCGTGCAGCAGGGACTGAAGGGAATGGGAAACATACACTTTTTCCCTTCTTGTGGTTTCTGTACCCAACTGGTCATCGATTTCCATTTTTATGCCATCTCTTGAGTTTATCTTCCCATCTCTCTATTATTACTTATTGACTGAGCCACCCGAGATGGCCATTCTTCAGGTGAAAACCAGTTGCCTCCTGTCAGCAAGAACAAAATAAAAAGGAGAATCCAGGCATGTAATCTATGGTCCTAAGGGAATGCTGCAATCTCTGGGTGCATAAAGTTTGGGTCTATAAATGACAACGTGATGCAGAGCCCTTCCCTGTACATCCCTAAATTGCACATGAGGGTGAGGAGGAATGCTCTGTTGTATTAAGCCATGAAGGTATGGGTTTGTTTGTAAACCTGAATGCGTAATCTCAATGCCACAGATTAATCTCAGGTTACCATCAGTCCTCCTCTGTACCACTGCGATGTGATCCAAATGGCACTCAGTCTACCATGCATACTTCTCAGTGCACACCGAACCACTGTCCCCAACCCCGGGCCCAGCCTCAGCTCCCTGTCAAGCTGGAGCTTTTCGAAGCCCTTTCTTCCCATTTAGATAAAGTCAAAGCAATGTGGATATTTAACGCCCTTTGTGATGGAACCCCTACCTGCATCCCCAGCCTCTCTCTTGGCCACTGATCATGGTTTTCTACCCTTGCTCTACCCATTTACAGCACATGCTGTCCCTCAAGTGAGTCCTGCTCCGTCCTGCCTATAAGTCATTCACAAGTTGCTCCTTCTGTCTGAAATGAATACCCCCTTTGATAGCTAACTTCCACTAATCTTTCCAAACTCAACTCATGGTATCTACTGTAGAAAGTTTTCCATGACTCTGAGCCAGGTTAGGTAGGTGATCCAACCTAATCTGAAAGCTATCTTTCAGTACTCTATTTTTATCATTAGTCACCTGGTCAGGTAATTACCACTCTAACTTTTATGTCTTATTTACTAAATTCCTTCCAAAAAAAAAAAAAAGCTAGTATCTTTATCTCACTATGGCTGACACAAGTAGGCACTTGTGTTTGTTGAACCAATGCATGCAATAGAATTGAATCGATTTCTAAGTATTTTTGCACTTTTGTCACAAAGTGCACCTAATGCATTCTGAAGTATGCTACAGGAAAAAGCAAAAAGCTTTTAAACTTTTTTCTTTTACAGAAATACTAAGCTAACACAAGAGATAGTCTTGCTTGCCTTCACATTTGTCAAGTGACATTTTCTATCGCTGGTTTTTATGCAAACTATTCTGCTGCATGAAACTGGAAAATGGGTAATTAAGAACTGAATGGTACCATTACATAAAAATCCCTCATTAGGCACTAGTTCATTTTCTTGTAAACGAAATATGGTAATCTCTGGCAAATATTACACCTTCCAAGAATCAAACAGCCATTTTTAATTTCAGCAACTACTTAGAACATCTCATTTTCCCCAGGAAAAATGAAATGGTGCTTGCTGAAGGTGTTTGTTTCTGGTTTTTCCCCTTCGCAGTTGTCAGAATAGTGATTGTAACTATTTCTCTAAGTTTCCATGTGAAATTGAAGCCGTGCTAATCTTTATAAATGGATACTGATTCATTCTGAGGCATAACATTAAATGAGGCACACTCTAATCTGTGAAATGTCATCATTTCAGTAAAAATATTACACCAATGCCAGCATAAAGGAATAATCTTGTGCATATTTTAAAAATGCTTTGTACTTTGGAAGCCCATTGATTTTGTCATAATTGTATATATGTTTCTAATATAGATGGTGGTTTCAAAGGCAGCTTCCAATTCTAGAGAAGGTGCGTTGAGAAGCCTGTATGTTCAGCCTCTTCTACAGACAAAACTGCAACATTAAACCAGTTACTTCATCACTTTGTGCCTTAATTTCCTCATCTAAACAAATGGAGATAACAATAACACATAATTAATAGGCTTGCTATGAGGACTAAATGAGTTTATATGCATGCTGTACTTAGAATAGTGCCTGGTACACAAGGTTTTATAATTGCTAGGTTTTTTCTTCCTCCTCCTCTTCTTTTTTCTCCTTCTTTTCTTCTTCTCCTCCTCCTCCCCCTTCTTCATTTGTCCTCTCTTTTTTGAAAATCAAATGATGAAAATCTGAATCTTAACTTCTCCAGAGAAATCAACATTATTTCCAAGGAACCAAATTATAAATTAACAGAAAAAGCACTTATAGAAAGGATATAGCTTGTATGGTACATAAGTTTATACAGGCATTACTAAATATCAAGATGCATTGTAAATAAATTTTTACATCTCATTTTTCATTCTTTTAAAACAAAATTCAAACATGTGACCAATATTATAAACTGTAAGTGAACACTCAGAAATGATAAGGAAAAACCACTGCAGGGACCAATGAAAATGTGAATTTCATATAATATGTCAGAAATTCATTTAGAGCAGAAAGAGAATATCTAAGAGTATCTCTTTTCCATATCAAAAATCAAAAAAGCTAAATATAAACAAAGTTTTATAAGAGAATAGAATCTCTCCAAATATAATAAATATCTCTATTTTATCACAAAGAGCATATCTATATACTGCATATGCTAATTTAGAGTAACTAACGGAACTAGTTGCACTTACATTAACTCATTGTACATTTATCCTGGGTATCACATTTATTTAATCAATGATACATTTCATCATTGAAATATTAGTTAAAGTTTTTCCCAATAAAATGTCATAAATCTAAATTATACAGTGTTTCAATTTTATTATAGTTCTATGATATCTGATTACTTTTTTAATTCAAATGTTAGAAAATAACCTGAATTTCTCTGTTGTGACATAAACTGAAACTGTGAGAATTTAGGTGTGAAGGCAGAGCTCCTTCTATCTTTGGAATTAGAATAGGAGGGGATAATGTCAGCTGCATTTAAGTTCAGGGCTGAGTAGACAACTAGAGCATTTGATGCCACTGCCCTCTGTCTAACTAAATGTGAAGAAACAAGGGACAACACAATGTTTTCCCCACCTGCCTCAGGCTTGGTGACTGGGAAGACTGAATCTCTCTCCTTGATGAGAATTATTTCAAATAAAATGATCACGAATTAATCACTTGCAAGATTCCTAAAGGAAAGTGTATTTCCCAGCTGTGAGAAAGCAGACCTCCCTAGCATGTGCCTCCTGGACCACTATGACTACTTGTGGAAGTTGCCACAGGACATGTCAGGGTGATCATGACCCATCCACAAGGAATTTTCATTGTAATTGATGTGATTAAGAGGAAAACAAAGAACTTGTCCTACATGGAGAATCAACTAGCAGACTTGACTTTGACTTTCACATGAGCCTTTCTAATCCACTGAAATACTGTGCCACTGTACACATTCACTCTACTTCTGAAGATTCAAAGATTACAGGAAGTCTTAACTTCTGAATTGAAACATTTGCATGGGAAATTAAGCTCTGTATATGCTCTACAAAATGAATTCTGAAAAGCTTGAAATCTACGTTTAGCTAACATCAAAAGCATAGTCTCAAAAACAGAAGAGTCAACTCTAAGAACCAGGTTTCAACTCACAAGGTTGGATGTGTATCACTCAAATACCACAATGAGTGAATTGGATAAATCTGTCTTTAAATAATATTTTATTTCTTCCTTTTTTACAAAAGCAAAACATAGTAACTGTTCAATTACAGGAAATTAAAAATAAAGCACAAAGAAATATGTTTGGCATATAATAAATGTTTAATAAATAATGTTGAATGACAGATGGAAAGAGAGAAAGAGAAAATAGAAGAGCCACCCAACAAATCCACCATTCAGAATTAGCCTCATTAATACAATGATTTCTGTCTTTTATATACACATCCTTAGTAGCAGAGATGGAAATATACACAAACACATGTGAAAAAGTCTAGTTCCCCCACCCCCACACAATCACCTTTATCTTTCTCTGATGATCCCCACTGTCACTGACAGCAGACAAAAAAAGGAAAGACAAACTTAAATTTTCTAAATAAAAGCAATTCAGTGTCTTTTGAAATGAAAAGTCCAAGTCATGGGCCAGGAGGAGAACCAAGAAGACAACCCATGCCCTCCTGAGAGGAGAACCAAGAAGCCAAGTGTGTCCTCCTTGGAGCCAGCCAGCTCATGGGCCAGGGAAAAAGAAGATCGTCCCCACCCCTACCCCAGTAAGCAACCGGCTGATTCAGAGGAACAGAGGCCGAGATGACAGCAAGCAAAGTAAAGAAACAACTTAAAGCTTGATTTGTTTGATTGACTTTGCAGGCCTAAAGCCAGCAGTCTGAACATCTATTTAGAGAATAGCAATATACAATACAGCAACAATGGGGAATTTTCTTCTGTCTTGTTTTTGAAATCCAATATTGTTCTGTTTTGTTTTGTTCTGTTTTATTGTTTTGTTTTATTCCCTTTAAAATAAATAAATAAATGAAATGGAAAGTACTTGGGGGTAAACATTCTGATCACTTGTAATACAAAATTTCTTCAGGATTGGTTTTTGCTCCCAGATTTCTCAGGTTCCTCCCCTCCCTACTGGGTCTTCATAGAAATGGTGGATTCCCACGCCGTCTCTGACCATGTTCGCTGGTGCTTTTCCCAGTTCATCTGGTTTTGTGCTTGGGACCCAGATCTGGTGCCTGCTAAGATGCAGCAGAGACCTCTGGTCCCTTCAAACACCAAGCAGGCAACCACTATGCAAGCCTGTGGCCCTCTCTGTTGTCCCAGTAAACTATAGCTGCTTTTTCTCTATTTTGGACCCTTTTTGCTCTAGCTGTACTTTCAGGGCTTTTGTATTTTGTAACATGGAGTCTACGGCCATACCACCCTGAACACGTCCGATCTCGTCTGTATTTTGTAACATGGAAATATCTTGACTGCCAAAATATCACATGCAAGTATAAAGAACAAGAGGTAGCATCTCAACCTCCTCCACCCCGCCCCACACCCCAGGCACCTGCACCCCTCTCCTCCAGCTTTTAATTCCTCTCCAGGAACCAGATTGCCAGTGTTCCTGGAGAGACACATACATAGCTCTTTCAGTCACCCAGCCTGCTTCTCAACACCGCTACCACCCCAACTCCATACACACCATCACCAGGAAACAAGCAGATGAAGAATGAGGACCGATCAGGAAGGATGGGAAAAGAACCAGAGAACAGAAGAACAGGAAGCAATGAGAAAATAAGAAAAGGGGGTAAATAAAAACTATTTTCAAAAACAATTGGCGAGATAAAATTAGGCAACCTAAACCTTGGGTGATACAGTGTCTGAGATGCAAAGAGAAGAAAGGAACAAAAACCACTTCCTTTCCTATTACAGATCTCATTCTTTATCTGCCACATTGAAGAAAGATGGCGGCAGGGGGTGGGTTTTGAGCAAAACAAAGAAAATAACAAAGAAGAGGAGGTGAGAAGGTATGTCTCCCTCGCTCGCTTCAACTTCAAGCACTAATTATACACTCATTTCCTCTCACCTCCAATTCTTTTAAATCATGTACTGCAAACAGCCCCAAAGAAACCTCAGTAGACTGCAATACCGTTGATTCAGTGGCTAGGTAAAAACAGAGTCTAAGAGTTAATTATATTACAGTTGTTGAAAACAGAACATCTATTTTCATTCCATGCTGTGATTCAAGTGTTAGTGGATTACATCAGCTTTTAAAGTAAATCTTTTCCCTGCATACACCTATATTAGATGCAGGGCAAGTAGCACTTTCTGCCGTTTCTGTCTTTCCTCGGTTACTGTCTGCCTAGGCTAAAAACTATTTTGGGTAACAAACTTTACGTGTTATATATACACAGCAGTCACTCTATTTCTCTAAAATATGGCTAATGTCACAATTCTTCACCTACTTTACAAAAATGGGAAAGGGCAATTTAAATAAAGAAACAGAGCAAAGCATACAGGGCAGTCTCCTTAGTAACATGTCTTATAGCTACAATGTATTAGGATGTGACCACAAATATTCATAATAAGGGTAAATTTGAGAACAAAAAGTTTGGTAACGTTTATTATTAAGTGTCTTAACTTACTAGTCATATTTGCTTCTAATAAACTAGTAAAGACAAATCATCAGTGAGAGCCTCCCTTGAATCTGTGCCAAATCATATGTTAAGTTAGAAAGGTTGGCACAGACAGAAGCTGCCAGGCAAACAGGAATCATAAAAGCCCCTCTTGCTTCACTTGAGTATTTTCACTTCAGGAATTGATTTACATTAGAAAACCTGTCACTTTCCACACCAAAAACATCTCTAACATTAAAGAAAAGGGGAGAGAAGACACTGAAGAATTTATGATTTTTGTCACTGTTGATAAATAGTAAAAATTATTTATTTGAAATAGTAATAGCATTTTAATTAAAAGTATCATTCTAGTTAAAGGGAAAGTAAGTGACCATGTTACTAGTTAACTGGGAAAAGGCTTTATACATAATGAATGGATTTCTGGGTTTGATTTTTCTTTGTCAGCGATCACTATATTTATTGACTTCCTTGTGGATAAAAAAATTAGTTTCTTTACATGTTAATATTAAATAAGATTCTGTATAGTCACCTACTTCCACATGAATATCACATATACACCCATATGTATATTTATATATTTCCTAGCAAACACATAAATGCATACATGCTCCAACTTCAAATCTAAATGGCTGTCCTGTTACCTCACGGCCCATCCGCAGCTGCAGCTCAAGTTGGCTAGGAAATAGACAAGTTTAGAAGAAACTCAACTAGTCTTTATAAAATATCTCTTCCAACTCTAAAAGACCAACTGTAATAGCCATAAATACATTTTTTTCTTTCATTTATCTCATTAATTCCACTTTTTATTTAACAAACATTTTGTTTGCTTGCTTTGATGGAAATTGGGGCTCATAAAATCAACTCATGCTCATTTTAGAAAAGGTAAAATATGTAGTTAAGAAAATCAGACTATTGCAGGTGTTTAAGGCTTTGGCATTTTCTCAAGAGTGTTTTATTCTCTCCCCAGACATTTTTTACATAGATGAGATCATATATATGTCTCTATCTTCTGTTTTTTTTTTTTTAAAAAATGTTAAACCTGAAGTATTTCAGAGTCATTTAAAGTCACAGAATCCATTTCTTACATTTTGGATGTTTAGGGTGTAGTACATAAATGGACTGGAGCCCACAATGTTCAGTGGACCCTTTACCGCCTTCCTGTTCTCCAAAGTAGGAGAGCAAAGAACTGGCTTTCTCCACCTTCGTCTTTTTTTTTGGTACCAGGGATCAAACTCATGACCTCATGCTTGGCAGGCAGGTGCTTATGCCACTGAGCTAAATCCCCGGCTCTCCACCTTCTTCTGTGATGCAGACTCAGTCGATACAATCTACCTGTGAGTCTTGAGTGAAGAGAGAGATGAGGAGTTGTGATTTCCCAACATGGAAGTGGCCTCCTGATTCTGCAAGGCATTGATTGCCAAAAAGGATCTGTATCGTGTCTGTTGGACTTGTTTCCTAGTCTGCCAATGGAGACTGTTTCTTCACACTACCAACGACTCTAAAATTCCTGTATGCTTACGTTGGCTTTCGTGGATTACATTTTCTGCAATACCCTCAGCCACACAGTGTGTCCCACTGCTCAAGATAATAGTTTAAGGATGCCTTCTTTTGCTTTCTGCTCCTTCGTGCTTGAAATGTTCCCAGATTAATACCTTAGCACTGTCTTTCTTAGAAGTGCTTTCACTGATTCAAAGAGTAGGGATATTTTTAAAGTTAATACATGTCAATTCTTTTGTTTTTCTAGATAGACGAGAGATCACACTAATTTATACTCCCATTAGCAGCAGCAGAATATACAGCAGCATAATCTTTTCTCTTTATTTTTGCTACATTAGTAGTTAAAAATGCATAACGTGCTGCTGTTTTAATGTTAATATATTTACTTAATAGTCTGACTGAATGCTCACTAATGCTTGGATCTATCAGTATTTACTTCTTTGTGACTTTTTCATCTCTATATCCAATTATCTCCAGAGACTGTGGTGTTTTTCATACCTATTGACATATTATCTATCTAACTGTCTATATAAGATATTTACCATTTTTCTTATAGCAGCCAAATGGTTATGAATTTTTAAATTTTTGTTTCACACTTTTGACAAATTTTAAAATTTTAGAGTCCAGTGCATAAATCATTATTCCTGATTTTTGGCTAGATGAAAATACTCCAGCCTTGGAATGAATAATTATCACTGTTAATGCTTTTTACTTTTGTGGTGTGTTCTTATAGTTGATGTGTTAATTTTTGTACTGGGTTGATTCTTGTACTAGTGCTGAAGTTCGTGTCAACCCAGAACCTCAGAATGTGACCTTATTTAAAAATAGGGTCACGGTAGATGTAAGAGTTAACTTAAAGTGAGATCACTATAGATCAGGGTGAGCCCTAATCCAAAGATTGGTGTCCTTGTAAGAAAGAAAATAGTTGCAGACTCGGGAAGAATGCCAAAGAGTGAAGGAGGAAGAGGCTGGGGGGCTGAGGATTGATTTTTGGCCCCCACCAGAAGTTAGGAAGAGGCAAGATGGGATTCTTCCTTGGAGCCCTAGAGATTTCTCACACCTTGAGTTTAGACTTATAGCCTCCCAAACAATGAAAGAATAAATTTCTGGTTTTTTATTCCAATCAATTTTGATGATTTGTTATAGCAGCCCTAAGACACTAGAAAAGTGGTTACACAGCTAAGTTTGGTAAATGGTCTGAATGAAGAATTTTTTTTTAAAGAGTGAACTAATTGGCCAGCTGAGGCTTGTCCTAAAGGCACGTAGGGCCAACTGCACACATTTCTCCTCCAATGTAAACTAAAATGGAGCTCAGACCTGAGGAATCTGAGTAAATAAAGTCAGCTAGGATACATAAGTGACCTT
>RJWT010030633.1:0-14586 GCA_004365215.1 Cuniculus paca | reverse complement strand
TAGTGCACAAGTACTTCTGAGGCTCTTAAAGCATGTGTTTCCATTGCAGAAATACTGTAAGAAGTCTGATGACTACCACGAGGTCACCATGGTAGAGAAGCCATGTGTAAGTGACAGTCTAGCAGAGCACAATCTTCCAGTCATCCCACCAAAGTGCTAGACAGATTATGGTAGGGGCCACCCTGCAAGTGGATCCGCTAGGTTTAGCTAACCTGGCTCCACCCTTTTCCTCCTCAGCCTTAGAAATCATTTTCAGGAGCAACCCAGACCGACACTGCTATGCATTCCTGCTATCCATTTTCAGAAGTCCTAACTCACAGCCCCAACTGTGAATATAATAAAATAGTTGCTTTTTGTCTCTAAATTTTGGGGTGGTTTGTTAGCAACAATGTAACTAGAACAGCTCTCATAAAGTGATAGTAGAGCTCAAATGACCTAATGGATATGTGAAAAAGCTTTGTAAATGGTAATATGTCATAGGCAGGTACTTCATTTTTATTGCCTACCCATATTGCCTAACCACCAAATAGTAACAGTTTGCATTCATTGCACACTTACTGAGCATCAGGCACTATTCAGAAGACTTTACACAGGTAGATTTAGTTAATTTTCATAACAACCTCGGAAGTGAGTAGTACCACTATTATTTCTATTTTACAGATGAAAGAACTGAGGCACAAACTAAGTAACATGCCTAAAGGTGCACAGCTTAAAAGAGGCAGAGCTGTATTGCAAACCTAATAATTTGTTTCAGCCAGCCTAGGGACTAAAGTTGTATCTAACAGTCTTGCTTTGTGTCAGTCTGTTTTCTTTTACAGTATAGATAAATTTCCTGGTCCTATTTCTGTATAGTCAGAGTGTTTTGCTGCTGCGGTTATTAATTTATTTATTTGGGACCTGAATCCAAGACCTTGTGTGTCATACAAGCACTTTACTACTGAGCTAAATACCCAGTCCCTGATCCTGTTTCTAAAATACAGACTTTTTCCTTTTCCTTGGCTATGAAACAGTTAAGGAGAAAATCTTGGGTACTGACTCAAATCTTGGGTACTGACTTCTTGAAAAAAAAAAAGTTCATACTTTATCATTTCTGGCTTGGCTATTGTCAAAACTTCCTCATTTGAGAAATGTCTATTCATTTCAGATGCCCATTTTTGGATTGGGTCTTAAAATTGGGGGGGGGTTGATTTGTTTTGAATTCTTTATGTATTCTAGATAGAGTCCTTTGTCTGAGGAATGGCTGGCAAATTTTTTTCCTACATTTTGGGTTGCCTTCTCACTCTGTTGGTGGTTTCTCTTGCTGTGAAAGAGCTTTTTAATGAGATGAGATCTCAATTGTTGATTCTTTGTGATAGTTCCTGTGTGATTGAGGTTTTGTTCATAAAGTCTTTACCTACACCAAATGTATTCAAGAGTTCTGCCTATTGTATCTTCCAGCAGTTTTAGTGTTTTGGTTTTAATATTTAGACCTTTGATTCATTTCAATTTTAGTTTAGTGCATAGTGAAAGATATAGGTCTAGTTTTAATCTTCAGCATATGGAAAGCCAGTTCTTCCAGCAACATTTATTAAAGAACCTATTATTTTTTCCAGTGAAGATGTTTGGTTCTTTTGTCAAAGATAAGGCAGCTGAGTATGTCTGGAGTTGTTTCTGCATCTTTTGATCCGTTCCATTGATCCTTGGGTCTGCTTTTTTGCCAGTATCATGCTGTTTTTATCATAGTATATTTGTAGCATAATTTCAAGGCAGGGTTTGTGATGCCCTCTGCCTTGCCTTTGTTTCCCAGAATTGCTTTTGCTATTCTAGGTCTCATTTAGTTCCAAATGACTTTTAGGATTGTTTTGTCTAATTCTGTGAGATATGCTATTGGAATTTTGATTGGAATTCCATTAAATCTATACAACAATTTTGGAAGTAGGTCCTTGTTAAAATTATCAGACAAGAGTAGTCAGTCTTTTGGATACATGATTAACTATTAATTTTAAAGACATATTATTCCTTGGAATTTTTAACTGAAACCAAATTGAAACAATGGCATTTTTATCACCTAAGAATGGTGTCTACTTTTTCCCCCACTTTGAATTCTACTCTTTGACCTCCTTCTATACTGATCAGGTCCACATTCAGTTGTGTGGTAGAATCAAGACTGTACAATGCGGCTCTTCTATAACTGCATGACCCGCTACTGCCCTTTATAATGCTGCACTCCTGGTGTTCCAGGTGCTTTCCAGTTCCACACTTTCCTCCATGTACCTTCTCTAAGTCTTTACTTACACTGTGGTCTTTCCCTATCCCATGTCTGTTGGCCCTTTCGGTCCCAGCCCAGGTGTCAGATCCTAAAGAGCAGTCTCCCAGATTGGTCCCATTTGGAATCTGAATCATCTGGCACTCTAAGCCTTAGATCCCACAATTTGCTGGTTCTTCTAACTAGTAATGTATATCTCCTACTCTGGGCAGTGTTTCTTCTTCAGGTCATGAGTTCCTTCAGGGCAAAGGATCATATCTTTAAACAAATTTTCTCTGTATGTCAGACAGCCAGTAAGTATCTGGTGAAACTGAAACTGAATAAAAATCCATAGTTGGTATAATAAATGATACTAAAACTGGATCCTAAAACTTTTATTTTTTGATAGAATACTAGGTGTTTAAAATTTAAATCCTGAATCAGTGGTTCTAAAATTATTCTTCCTTGAAACAACTGCACCCTACCACCAACTAGCCTGAAGTGTTTTGTAGCATAAATTAGATTATATTGTTAGAATATGTACAATTTTTTATTTCCAACATATTTTTCTTAAACTTATGACACCTGTTCTCACTTTTTTACTAACATGTGCTAGCAGATGACAAAACAAAAAACTAATATAGTGGGAAAACTTGTAAAAATAATTTAAAAGTTCTTTTCTTAAAATTGGATTTTTGTAATGTAGAGCCTAGAACATATATAATACAACATAGCTATACTTCCCACCATGACAGAATTAAGTTTACAGTTTTAGATATTTTACAGAGTACCACAATTTCCACATGAAAGAGCTACCAATGTTTTATACTTTAAAAAACAATTTGAGGATATATTATGTCATCACCAAGAAATAGAGATTTTAAGGCCTGTTACTTCCTGTCACAGCACTTTGTGACCATTATCATATACTATAAGTGTCAATATGTTACTAGTGACACATTGACACATAATAACATATATTAACTGCCATTATTATTACCAGTTTATTATAGAATCTACTCTTTCATTTACTACATACACTCTAGGGCCCAGGCACTGCATCCACAATATTTCACCATACTGTTGTTTTCTATTTGTATATGATCCTCCCACTGTGAAGGTTAGATCCTTTCTTGTATCTGTGACTTATTAATCTGTTTCCCTAGAATCTAGAATAGTACTTGGCACACTGTCATTAAAAACTGAGCAAAAAAGGGCCAAGCATGGTGACACACACCTGTAGTTCTAATTACTTGGGAGGCTAAGGCAGGAGGATCATTTGATCTTAGGAGATGAAGACCAGCCTGAGTAACGTACCAAGACCTGGTCCTCTCCTCTCCAAAAAGTAAGCAAAAAATTGAGTTGGTATTTCTCCATGAAAGATACAAGACTAGTCAACATACATGAAAAGATGTATAACAAGGCAAACTCAATTAACTAATGGCTGGCAACTGGAGAGTCACATGCAGAAGAATGAAACTGGATCCCTACCTCACATCATGCACAAATGTGAATGCAAAATGGATCAAACACCTAAATGTAAGAGTTAAAATTATAAACTCTCAGGAGAAAACACAGGAGTAAAACCTGATGACCTTACAGAGGGCAATGGTTTCTTAACTAGGGCACAAAAAGCACAGAAAAGAAAAACAGATAAATTGGATTTCACTAATATTAGAAACATCTATACATCAAAGGACATAATAAAAAAAGTTAAAGAGAGGCTCAAAAAGTAGAAGAAAATATTTGCAAGTCATCAAAGGGCTAATATCCCAAATACATAAATACCATAATGCATGAAAATATAAGTCAATTACAAAGTGTACAAAGGACTTGAATGGATATTTCAGCAAGAAAGATCTAATTGATCAATAGATATTTGAAAAGATTCTTAACATTGTCCTCATCAGGGAACTTCACATCAAAATGGAATGAGATACCATTTCACAGACTTGCTGTAATAAAAAAGATAATAACCAATGTTGGGAAGTATGTGGAAAAACTGGAACTCTCAGTCATTGTTTGTGGTATTCTGACAGTTTTTCAAAATGTTAAACATAAAATTATCATATGACCCATCAATTCTACCCTTATGAAAATGCAAACATATGTCCACACAAACACTTGTACACAAAAGTTCACAGCAGCATTATTCCTGAAATCCAGAAAGTAAGAACAATCCAAATGCTTCTGAACAAACAAAATCTGGTGTATATTCATACAATGGAATAATATCTGGCCATAAAAAGGGATGAAGCACATGCTACAACATAGACAAACCTTGAGAAGATGTTAAGTGAAAGAAGCCAGACACAAGAGCCCACATATTGTATGATTCCGTTCATATGAAATTTCCAGAATAGACAAATCTACAGAGTAAATTAGTAGATTAGGGGTTTCCTGGAACTGGGGAAAGAAGGGATGACTGCTAATGCATTCAGAGTCTGAGGTGATGGAATACTCCGAAGTTTGATAGTGGTAATGAATATACTAAAAAACAAAAAGTCTATACTTTAAAAGAGTAAAGTTAGGACTGAGGATGTAGCTCAGTGGTAAAGTTCTTTCCTAGCACACACAAGGCCCTAGGGTCAATCCTTAGTTTTGAACAAAAAGTGAATTTTATGGTATGTGAATTATCTCTATATAGCTATTATTTTTTTAAAGAAGAAATTCAACTGAAGAAAACATAATAATCCATGCCAAATGAACAGAAAGTTTGAGAGGCTCAAATTTAGAATTGATATACAGATGCAGAGAACTAGAGATTGCTTCATAAAGAGAATAGGTTGAAATGAAAGAGCAATCCCATGGTTGGGACATGGTAATAGTGCTGGTAAAATATTGTGAGATCACACATTGTTGTTTGTGTTTTAGGATTTGATGATTAAAAGTAGACACAGGTAAGGCCACTGGAAGGTGAGAAATGAGAGAGGGCACCACTTTATGTTTTTGTTTTGAGGTAGAAATTGTGAACAGTGCTAAGGGCTTGGTCATAGATGGGAGGGCATGAATTTGAGAATAAACAGCTGTGAGGCTGGTCATAGGAGGGTCACATCAACTCTCAGGAAATGAAGAGAGTTTTAAACTTACAAACTAAGACAAACTTGGAGCAACAGGGGCTCTAATTTCTCAAATGTTTCTATCTTTTTCTGGGCAATGCTGGTTTCTAACCTGCATCATTTGTTGTCTAATCAATGAATGCTGTGCTTAATTCCCAATGGCATACATGGGAGAATGGTTTAAATTTTGGCTATTTCTTTCTTCTGCTCCTATGAGACTCTGTGAATGGGAACTGTGGCCTTTTCTGCTGAACCATCCCTCTACAGAGTATAAGAAATTTTCAAATGCCTTCAAGCAACTATTAGTCCATTCATTTCAGCCTCTCTCAACTTGCTAGAGAAGTGTAAGGCCTGTGAAATAATTTAGGCTAAAATGCTGGCTATAATTACTATCTATACAGAACTTCACAGTATGTCAAGAGGCTTTACACAGAGTACAGAAAAAGAGGCTTGAGCTTGAGAGATGTTAAGAACTTTTTGAATCCCTCACCATGGGAATGAGAAACGAACTGATATACCCTTTAGCTTGCTCTAGAACTACTGAGACACAATCATATTCTTTTTGTTTGTGGTACTGGGGATTGAATCCAGGGCTTTCATACTGAGTTACACCCTTACCCAATTTTTTTTTATTTTTAGAGCTCTCTCACTGGCCTGGACTAGAACTTGTAATCCTCTTGCCTTAACCTTGCATAGTTCGAGGATTACAGGCATGCATGGATCACCATGCCTGACTTTATGTATACTTTTTTTTTTGAGACAGGGTCTCGTTACGCAGTTCAGTTCACTTTGTAGCCCAGGCTGGTTTCCAACTTGCAAGAATCCTCCTGCCTCAGTCTCCCAAGTGCTGGGATTACAGGCATGTGCCACCACGCCTGACTCTATGCATACTCTTTAACAAGTCTACTTCTTTCACTAAATAGTACTCTCTCACATAGTGCCCATTTTCTTTGGAGATAGCAAGGACCTTGCTTCTTTGGGATCATCAATGCAAACAAGATAATGTGTGGAACAGCAAAGCTGTGGTACATTTTAGGATGTGGGGGAATAGAATAAGCTAAATAATTTTCTCTGTACAGATTCAAACAAATACAAAGCAATTGGGCTCTAGAAGAATTACCCTTCCAATTTCCAGAAATAGTAAAAGTGACAAACTTTATGCTGCTAAATCCAAGGATATATTGGTACTATATCTCATAAACATATAGCAGAGAAAGAGATAATTCCTCAGAGAAAACTATTGAATGCTACTCCACAAAGCATTTTCACATGGCCCTTGTGTATACTACTGTGCCACTGAAACCTCTGGGCTGGGATGAAAAGGTAAGGAAGCTGTGTTTTATGGCAATGCAATTTTCAAAAATGAAGGCTACATCTGCTCTGAGTAAAAGTATATTTTACTCTGGACTCACTGGTATCTCCTACTTCTAGTTGCTACAGACTCTCTGACATCTGGTTTGAATCTCTGACTGGAGTCCAGTCTCAACTGAAACCCAGCCCTATGCTAATGGCATGATTTGCTGAGATGTGTTTTCTTGATTCCTAGCAGGTGTGGGCTCCTTAACCCTCCTTCAGGGGTTGCTTTTCTCAAGCCTTGACTATTTCCTGCCACTCTCTGATTTATAATCCTGGTTCCAAAACTGCCCAAACCCTAATGAGTTACAAAATAGAATATGCATCTATAGTATAGTTGGCCCTTTTTTGGAACACAGTATTAAAATGGTTTGAGTTGGAACTAGAGAAACAATCCTCAATGAAGCATCAGGGGTTTGAATCATACCTCATCAGGGTTAAGTGATATTTATGGTGATCCCTCTTTCCTTTATTAAACAGAATCATCTGGTAAGACCCTTGGCTCCCAGAACTTTGCAATGCCTTTCACCTAGATCTGTGATGATGAACTATTTAGAGACAAGTACCCAAACTGCAAGCCAAAACCCACTTATTTATCACAAAGTGCCAATACCATAATCAAATCCAAATACTAACGTTTTAGTTTAGGAAAAAAAAACTTACACATCAATATATTTGTATTAAAAGAAAAACACGTGTGTCATGGGTTTGCCACACTGAACTAGATCAATTCTTTTTGATCTGCTTATACATAAGAATCACCTGAGAAGCTTTAAATGCATTTTATAGACTGGATCCTACACTCAGAGAATCCTACTTCATTGGTGTTTCGGATTCGTGGCATAAAAAGTTTAACTATTCTCGTTATTGTAATACTGTACCAGCCAAAGCTGAGAACCGTCATTTGGGTTTATAGTAATGGTTCTTGAAGTGTGGTCTCTGGACCAGTGGCATCAGCATCACTGAAGAACTAGCTATAAATGCAAGTTCCCAGGTCCCATCCTAGACATAGAGAATCAGAGTCAATGCAGGTGCAGCCCAGTTATCTGTGGTCTATAATAAGCTTCACAGGTGGTTTTAAGGCAGGCTAATGTTTGAAAACCACTGATTTATGGGTAAGCTTTTCACACTTTGATATCTGTCTGATGACCTATGAGGAAAGGAAGCAAGTAATGAGATGTTTAGTAAATCTGAGTCCCATAGTGGCGAGCTAATTAATGCTCTCTCATACGATGTGGGTGGCTGTGGTATTTTTGACATAGGCAGAAAGCAGTTGCTGACTTGTAATCCTGAGTTTAGGAAGGGGTCTCTTTGTGGCTTTTACATAAATCATCTCTGTGATAGACTTCAGATTCCACAGTATTAAGCTCTTAGCATGTCTGGGTGAATCATATTTCCCCACTACTGAAAGTTAAACTAATCTTTTCTATTGCCTCAAGAATCCAAAGGGTATTTCTTATAATGTTAGTTACACAAATCCAAAGTGCACCTCAGATTACATTTTCAGATGTTGCTTTTAAAGAGTGATTCTCAACTGGAGCGGGGAGGTGGGGGGATCCAGAAAATATTTGACAATGTCTGGAAGACAATTTTGGTTGTTACAAGTTGAGTCTGGTGGTTAGTTGGTAGAAAACAATGATGAGGCTAAACATTCTACAATGCCCAAGATAGGCCCAACAACAAAGACCCCCAAATTTCCATACTGCTGATGTTTACAGTCCTGCTTTAGAGACAGAAAAGTATTGCAGTGGTAGCAACATCACACTATAGTTTTTTATTTGAAGAAGTTAAAATATGCCCCAAAAGTCTTTAACCATTTAACAGTCATCTTAAATACTAACTATCCCTAACGTAGCTTAGGGATAATTTTAACTATTACTTCTGTCCTGAGAACTAGATTTCTATCTTAATGCTAGTGTCTACTTTGAATCCTCTTCTTATTTTAGATATTTTCTGGAGATGTCCCTAGTCTTGTAAAAATCACATATTAAATTAGCAACTCTTGATCTTGAAGACTCACTATTCCTGCTGGCCCCTTCTTTACAAATGGAACCACTGACTTTTTACTTACCTTGAGCTGGAGACCAAGAGTCATCTTGTAGTTTCTTTACCTTCTACTTAGCAAGAATCTCCACATTTCTCCAATTTCTCTTCACTCTTTCCATATTTATTAGTCCCCACTACATGCCAAGAACTCTTCTAGGTACTAAACATGCAGCCATGAACAAAATGGGTAGGATTATTTTCCTCCTGCAACTTGTAAGAGTTGGGATGAGATGATAAACCAAATAAATATGTAGGATGAATGGCAGAGTACTAAGGGGAAAGCAAAGTAGGAGAAGAGCAATGTAGAAATACATGGTAGTGAACAAGCAGTACAGCAATTTAGGTATGGGAGGCAAGGGACAAAACCTCTCAAAAGATGATATTTGAAAAGATCTGAAGACTATGGTGGGGAGCCCCATGTGTACCTGGGGGATATCTTTGAGCAACAAGATTCAAAGGCCTTAAGATAGGAGAGTAATTGATACGCTTGAGGAATGGCAAGGAGGCAACGAGCTTGAGTAATTGATGTGCGTGAGGAATGGCAAGGAGGTCACTGTGGTTGTTACAGAGTGTGGGAGGAGACAGTAGTGGGCACGAAGGTCACAGAGGTAAAGGATGGGAAGTTACAGATATGACTGAGACTGGAAATTCTTTGTTAAATATGTTGGATCTTACCCTAAGAGACAAAAAGTCACTATCGGTTTTTGTTTGTTTGTTTGCAAAAAGTGACACAGTCTGGTTTATGTTTTAAAAGGAACTCTGGCTGATATAAGAATAAACACAAAGTAGACAGCAGTGGAAGCAGTGAGATCTGATAAAAAGTTCTTGCAATAATCCAAATGAGAGATAACTGGCAGCTTGGACCCGGGTGGCAGTGTAGGAGTGGAGAGACTTTGTCAGATTCTTTAGACATGTCTAAGGCAGAGTCTACATGAGTGGCTGGTTGGGGAGTGAAAGAAAAGAGAAAGTTTTGGCTCAACAACTAGGAGAATAGAAGTGCAGCTAATGGAGTTTGGAAACACTGTGTGAAGAGTGTGGGGAGGTGGAACAGAAATTTTTTTTCCGCCTCCAGTTCAGGGTCCTTCTCCTCCCTATTAAGTGTTGAGTATCAGCTATGGATGCAGTACCTCAGTTTTGGAAAGGTATGAGATATCATTTAGATTTTCAAGAAAAGATATCAAGTGGCAGTTAAGTCTGGAGTTCAGACTGTTGATACGGTGTGTTTCGGAGAAAGAATGAAATATTAAGGGGGTGAGAGTAGACACAGAAGAGACCCATTACTGTGCTTTCTCTGGGGCACACCAACATTTAGAATCAGAGAAATACAACATTCATGTACCACCAAATATTTGAGCATCTGAGCATTGTTCCTTGGGCTGAGGATATATTAGCGGATATGACATAGAAGGGACCAGTTAAGGAGACTGAGAAGGAGCACGCAGACGTAATGTAGTCTCAGATTTTTCATGCTTCCAGTTTGTAAGTGCAGTCCTCTATTTCAAGCTCTCATCCCATTTTAGAAGACTGCACTAATATCCTAGCCAGTCTTCATTTTGTTTTTTCTACCTCTAGTCCACCCTAGAGATGAAAGCAAGTGATCTATCCCTCAAACATTGCATGTGTGAGGTTGCTCCCAATCTCAATCATGCATACCAGCGAGGATCATTTCTAAAATTTTTCCTGGCATTAAAGCTCCTCTAATTTTTTGATAGAGCTTTTCTTCTAGTATTCTATGAAAATACACTATGCTTACTCTTCATTCAGAAAATAACTCACCAATTAATAAAAAATGGTGCCAAAGTTGGAACTTAGGGAACTAAATGGGACTCCTGCTGGCTAGGGTTTGTAGAAGACTTCAAGACCCAACTAAACAGGACTGGACAAGGCTTTTCAGACACAGAGCTGGTCTTGGGGAAAGTTTGCCTCTTCAGCTCAGGTTACACATAACCAAGAATCTATAACTGAAAACCATCATGCCGACCCAAAGTGATTTGGTTAAGCTTTGACAGATGGTGTATTCTCATGCCATGATCTAACTTCAGATATAAGAACACACTAAAAGGCCAATAAGTATGGCCTTCATCATCCAGTAGATCACTTAGTTCTTGCACAGCCCAGCAGCTACAGCCAAAATAGGCTCGACCCTAAGAAAAGATAATGAGGGCCCTCAGAAACTCTACTTGAAATAAGTTGAATACCTGAGATGACCTTAAAACTCATTATTTTGAAGGTTCTCATTCCAGGTGAAGACAGCTTATATTTTCTCCAATGTTTTCCATATTGTTTCTGACCTATACCCAGCTGACTTCTAGGGGCATGAGTCAAGATTTGTTCCAGTTTTCAGTTTTTGCCACAGTAGTGACCACAGGTATCTATATTATCTCTAGTCTTCAAAATATCTATGCAAAATGGGGGTTGTTATTGTTAATATGTAGACGAGGAAACAGATTCAGAAAACTGAAACAACTTTTCTGAGGCCAACTATTAGTATGTGATGGAGCCAGGAAACAACCTTAGATCTGTCTGCAACCATGGCTGTGCTTTTTCTGATTCAAGTAAATGCAACATTTCAGGCCAAATCCCAGGTTTACTGTCTCTGGTGTGTTAACAGTGGGCAAATATTTTGTATATGTTCAGATTCTGTAGGAAAGTATGCACAGCTAATAACTAGCACCTCACTAATAGGGAGAAGGATTCTGAACTGGGAGGAGAAAGGGAGTTACTGTCTGACCTCCCCACAATACTTCTTCTGCCTTCTGGTCCAACCCTGTCCAGGGTTAGCCTCATATTTTATTTTAATGGACTATTTGGAGTTTGGAAGGGTTTTATTGATATGGCTATGTTTATTTATACAGTTATATTTCCTTTGTTTACCTGAGATATCTGAGGAAAAAGAGAGATGGGGAAGAAATGTAATTCTAAACTGATGGCAGAATAAAAGGAACATAAGGAACCTGCCACAGCTCAATTTTGGTCTCCTGGGCTCTATGCACAGTCAATAGTTCTCAATTTGGTTTTCTTCTCAGGTATAGTTAGTTTTATACAGGTTGGCAGACAATTCACTTAACTATATCTGGGAGGTATGAGTTAAATGGTCGAATGTCCTAGGTGCTATGCGGGAATTACTTTTAGTCTTTATAGTGAGCTTACAATGCAGAATCATAATTCTCCATTTAAGCAAAAGGAAGATCAGCCTAAGTGTGGCAGAGTGACCTGTCCCAATGACACAACTAGTAAACAGAGACACTGGGACCTGAGTCCAGGCTTCTGGGACTCTGTGTCTGTGTTTTTATGGACTGAGACAATGTCACAGATGTGGGTTCTGGTTCCACCTCTGACACTCACATAGAGCAGGACACTCTAGTCTTTCAGTGCCAGGTGCCTCACATACAAAATAGGGCTAAAAAAATGGTGCCCATATAGTAACAGAGAAAATGACTTATTGTTTTGAAAAGATCCTATGTAATGTAAAGGCTGTGCAATTGCGAGGGATTACCACTACCATTTTTATTATTTGTTTTTCAGGGTTTTGGTACTCTCAGCTTTAAAACTAAAATGTGGAGCCAAGGATGGCAGCACATGCTTATGATCCCAGCACTTTGGGAGGCTGAGGCAGGATCATAGGTTCAAGCTTAGTCTGGGTACCTTAGACCCTGTCTTAAAATTTTAAAAATAAAAATAAAAATAGGGCTGGGGGGGGTAGCTTAGTGTGAAGGTAGACATTGCAAAATAGATACATGCATACATAAACAAATAAAATAAAAGGTAAGTAAAATAAAATTTGAGACAAGATGATCTCCAAGGTTTCCTTCCCTGTTCTGAAATTCTGTCAGTTTCATGCTACAAAAACAGTTTGGCTTTATAGGGTGCTTTTTAAAAATAATACATAATACCGTATATCAGAATTTTAGCAATGCCAACAATTACAACTGCTTGTGTTTTTACAAAGGGTTGTGAACTCCTAATGTTCATATCTTAGTACTGAAGAACTCCACTGGAATGAGATGAGAAAAAGCTACCCTAACAAGTGCTAGCTGGCTTCCACATAAACAAGCAATCACTTTCTACCAAATCAGGCAGAGAAATACGGAAATGTTATCCTACTAACCCAGCATCAACCACCCTGACTTAGAAAACCAAAACTGTCTCTTCTCTAGTTAAAAATAAGAAAGAACGGCACTGATTTGTAGTCATTATTTTGTTATCTAGTTCTGCTTTATCAGAAATAGTATCACCAAAGAATTTCTTGAGCTACTAAAGGGTAATTATAAAAAAACCTAACTGCGTCATCCAAAGTACCATAGTAACCACCATAATTAGAGCATGAAAAAATAGTTGTTAGTCTCTAGACTCTAATCCAGTTGGCACTTTGGCTTATTAAGCAACACTGCAAAAATAGCAAAGTAACGACCCATTATCCAGAGATTTGACTGCACAGCTTTGAACCCAGTACCAGAACTATCCCACGTCTGTCCATCAGCTCTATTCTGTAGGCTCCCAGTCAAAGCCTGTTCATCATTTATTCAACCAATATTTATTGAAATTTATTGTACACCAGTACATAATTCTCAACTTAAATGTTACTTCATTTTTTGGTTAAATAGAAGCTGCAAGTGAGGTGAATGCAGAAAAGAGGTTCTGTGAAGAGTATTGTGGGACAGGGATTTGCCCAAGGCAGACACCAATAAAACTAAGAGCTGACAGCCAGAGGATGAAGAAACAGTTGAAAAAGTAGAGAACTGCTTTACATTACAGCATAAAATAGCCACATTCTCATGACCATGATCCTGTGTCATCAAGAAAAGATTAAGTTATATTTAGAATCCTTTATTAAGAAAGGCAGGAATCAGTATAAAACATTTTAGAAATTTCACCATCACTGGGGGTTTAGCTCAGTGGCACAAGTGCCTGCCTGGCAAGTGCAAGGTCGTAAGTTCGATACCCGGTCAAAAACAAAACAAAACAAAACAAAAAAAAACACCATCAAAAATGGTTAAAACATACTATTTTGGCATTTGAAGGAAATAAAACTTATGTTTGACAAATACTTCACTATACTTCATTCCCCATAATTCTGGAAGAAAAGCAGTGTTATGACAGTGCCTTGCCAGCATTCACATGCAGTGCTGGCTCTGCTCCTTTTATTATTCTAGCTCAGACTCCTGCCTTAGCTGGAATGCTTTTCCCTTCATAACTGTGTAGCACAGTCCTTCTCTTTCTTTTAAGACTGAGCATAAATTCTACTTCCTCAAAGAAGTTTTCACAGATCATCCAGGAAATTATTTCTCCTTTCCTTTTTACCTACAGATGTTTTCTGGATGCCCTTTCATGTACCCCAGGTTGCCTTATACTACCCTTTCCACCATGGCCCTTCTTCCCTTCACATTCCCATATTTATATACAAGCTGTGGTGCACTTTACCAAACTGCCCAGATGTTGACAGTCATGTACAGAGAAGATTGGCTGGTTGAGGTGGTGCTTTCTCTAACAAATGTAACAACAGCCCAGGAACCCCACAAGGCATCACTGGCCTTCGCATATCTGCTTACTTCTCCTCCAGAGCTCTTGCTCTGATGAATGGTTTCTCAATTCCCTTTCGGGTTCAGCTCAAAGGATTCCACTCTTACCTACAAAACCAGGTCAGGATCCCCTATTATATGGTCCCGGGGATCTCTACAAGTTTTCTTCAAATCACTTGTAACCGTTTGTAATTATTTGTTGGTCAGTGTCTCTCTTCCTAGTGGACTGCAAGCCCCAGGAGAGCAGGAATGGTGTGTCTGGTCCACTTTGTATCTCCAACGCTTAGTAAGGGTTGAAACAGAACAGTATAGATCAGTACATGGAAGGAAGGAAGAAAGGAAGGAAGGAAGGAAGGAAGGAAGGAAGGAAGGAAGGAAGGAAGGA
>RJWT010030632.1:0-14576 GCA_004365215.1 Cuniculus paca | reverse complement strand
ATACATGCATATTCAGAAAGCTAATGCATTATATAACCAAACAAAGGAAACAAACAATAAGTTTGATCTCCAGATGTGAAACTTACGTGATGAATGTTCCCTGAAAGGTTCACACAATACAATGAAATTTTTTAAAAATGCTGCACTGTCTTTGTTGCTTCAAGCTCAAAGTATCTCTGGAAATCCAATTATAAAGTGGCATAGCTGCTCTTGATTGAGCATATTTACTCGGTTCACTTTAGATGACTTATATTACTAAGACATCCATAATTTATCTTATTTAAAGTTTTCAAACTTTTTCTGAATAGTTGAATCCTTAATTTTGCTCCTTCAAGGCAGTTATCTCTAAAATAGTAAAGTGGTAAATACAGTATATTTGAGACATCAAGCTAAAAAGCTTGTGAAGAGAAACAATACTTCCAACTTTCAAGCTGTTCCAGTTCACTGACTGAATTCATGGACTAAACAATTTGAGCATAGGTCAGAGTACTGCTGTCATTTCACAGCAAGTTCTACCACTGTGCTTACTCAATGGTAATGCCTACAAGAGATGGCCAGAGCTGACTTGATGCAAAGTGCATGCGGAAGAAAATGAAAAGTTCACATAGCTGAGAGTTGAATAGGTATGTGTCAATGTACCTGTTGGTACAAATAAAATAATTTCTATGTAGTGGATGATCTACTAACTATCTCAGAAAATATGAGTTTTCAGAAAAGCAGCAGGATATAACTACAATATTACCACAGGTATCAAAAAGAAAAATTGAAAAGTAATCTCTTATTGTACAACATAATGTTTTATAAGCAACTCCACAGGAGAGTGGAAAGTATCAAATCATGTAAGTGCACATACACCGTAACTATTATGAAGGTAGTATTTTGCTTCACTTTATGATTTCCTTATGAGAAAATGTTATTCAGATAAATTTTGACTGTAAATTCTTATACAAATACTTGCTCTTGTTGTCTTTTTAAAGTAAAGAATGAATGAAACATTGATATAAATATAATTATTATCCTTAAGTACATAGATATATCTTTACATACCCTGTAAAATTTATGATCAGATACCATGAACATTTCCCCTATTATATTCAGAGCCAAAAAATCTGTGTATAATAGTATTAACGAATGAGAGAATGATAAATACAATGAAACAAAGGTGAGTAAAAGTGAACCACTTAATACATCTTTATTTCCTTATGAACTTGCATTATTTAAAAATATTCATTAATCACTGCACAAAAACAAATTCATATACAATGGTACCTTGGTTTAAACTTAATTTGTCTTATGATTTTGGGAAAAATGACTACATTTATGTTTCTGTGGGAAAGATGATCATGGTCATGTTTGTCACCTGATGCGGACTTCTCAAATAGAAGCAAAATTTTGCCAAAAGCTTTTGTTTGCAAACTGAACAGTGGAGTTTGGAAACTGAGTTATTACTGTACTTGTGATACGTTGTTTTGGTTCACTTAAATAGTGGACAGAAACAAAGGTCTAATTCTTCATCCAAATTTTCTGCTGGATCTGGCATTTGGCATAGTAAATATTTCTAATGAAGATTATATCCAATTACTTACTTTGACATATTTTATATGCAATTTAATTTTGGTGAATAATTAATCAATACCTGCCTTCACATTAAACTCTATGCTCCATGAAGGCAAAATAATTTTTCTCATAATTTGTAGCACCTAGAGGAAAAAAAACAGTGTAGGAAAATCAATAAATATTTGATGAATGCCTCAATGACTGACTAAAAGAATGAATGAATGAATGAAGCTGAAGGTTATGGTTTATATCTAGTTGTCCCCTCGAAAACTTAAATAAGATCCAAAATATACAATACATACTGTGAAAGGGGAAGAAACTGCTCAAAAGGAAAGAACAACTGAGATGGGTTAAGGAAAAAAGAAGGAAGGAAAAGAATATGTATACATACAAGATGGCTAAGATAATTATATTACTAATTTGTACTAGTTCATTGAGAAGAACGGTTTGTGCTTACATAGTTTGATCAATTTTTCATGCCTATATCTTGTAATCTGACTTGGAAGACAATATGCAATATATTAACTGTTGTGAATCTTCTATTATCTTGTTTTGAATTTCTCTATCATTGTTTTTATTGCTTTTTTTCTCTTTAAAAAAATCATGGGGTCATAGACTGGGCTTGAGATTGTGAGGGTGTTATAGGTGACTGGCTGTTAGAAGGTTGGGTTTGGTTGGAAAACGTGGGAAACTGGGGGTGCAACCTGAAAGACTACCTATCTACCTCCATCCCTCCCTCCCTCACTGTTCATCTGTCTGTCTGTCTGTCTGTCTCAGCTGTTTCCCTGGTCTTGGAGCCATTTGGCTATGGGCTGAACTTTCTACAAACCGTGAGCCCAAATAAACCTTCTTTCCTCTAATTTGTGTCAGGTATTTTCCACTAGAGGCAAGGAAAGTAACTAAGATAACACCTTACTACAAGTACTAAGAGCATTTTCTGACAAGAAAACATTTGTGATTTCCTTCTCAGCAGCATATAACATAGTGATGTTTTTGAGGCTTTGCATAAAGCCCCCAAATAGATAAAAGAGGGAGAACTAAAAAGAAATGGAGGAAATAAAAGTTCACCACTACAATATGACAGAGATTATTACTATAAATAAGATCTACAGTACTAATGTATCCTAAAATTAGATCCACCCAGGTACATTAAATGTGCATTTATCTGAATACCCATTGTGCCAAGCAGTATGGCACAATCTGTTTGTACAGAAAAATCACTTTGTGCTAATAACATCGAAATCGCTTACTGAAGATTTTGAGCCATTTTCAAGAAATATATTGCACCATATTATTTAGTTTCACACAAAGTGAAATAAGTCTTTATCTTTTTGTTTGCTTACACAGAACACTTTTACCCAGCCTTACAGAAAACTCTAAATATATTTTTCATTTGAACACTACCCTGAATGAATGGAGAATTTTCTCAAACTTAAATGGGAACATTATTTTAGATATTAGTTGCTTACTGAAAAATTAATTTTGTGTAATTTTGTATAAAATGATTTTCTTTCTTGCACTTTCATTTTTCTATGATATTGTTTTAATCAAACTAGAAAAAAAACAGTGATTAAAAATGTATTAGCAAGAAGTCAATTGATTTCAATAATAAAAGTGGCAACTAATATAGTTTCCTTCTCTTGTGAGTCACCACATAAGCAATTGAACTCATCCCCTTTTCATAAAATGATAGAAAACTTTTATTTAAGAGGAAAATACTGTTATGTGATAAAATATTGTGATGTTTTCTTCTTAAAAAATAAGACACACTGCCTTTTATCACAATGTACAAATGGCAAAATTTGCTGATCCAGATTCTTTTAAGTTATCTTGGAATGAGGCTATTACTGTCAACAATCTATGTGTATTTCAAATATGAAGATATTATTATTCATATCAAAGTATTCATTCCACTCAAAGGACAGGAAGACCTGCCTTGACAGGTAGTCTACCATTGAATCTGCTGTTTGTTGTCTTGCATTAATTCCTAAGCAATTTTCTAACTACTTTTGCTCTATACCATCTTTCCTTTTTTCAGAAGAGCCAAGTTTCATAGTTGTCAGGCTTATTTCTAAAATCAAATATAGTATCACTGTTTCAGCCTAAGTTTGAGCGTCATTGTATTCATTTTTGCTGCACATTTCTGAGCACCATGTGTAAAACACTTCAAATCTACAATCTTTAAAATGGAAAATGTAGAAATAGTACCTGTCTTGGTTACTTTTTCTTCGTTGCTGAGACAAACACCTGACACCAAAAGTGAAGCAAGGAAAGGTTTATTTAGCTTACAGTTTCTGGAGATTTCAGTCCACAACCAGCTGGCTCCAAGACAGGGTGGCATGGCACTGGGGCAACACTTCAAGACAGGAGCCAGAGCAAAAGGCCAAAACGCAAGCCTCTTCTCTACCCTCATACTGTACACAGGCCACCCCCGCTGCAGGGTAGGTGTAACACTCACAAAATGTCCTTGCCTTCCTTTGCACAGGATGAGGTTACAAAATAAGAACCCTGGCTCCCTGCTGAGTCTCTCAGTTAAACTTCTAAACTGCTCGAGTTCACACAATGTATTAACCATAAGAGTACCTACTTCATGGGTTATTGTATGGTTCAATGAGATAAAATAATTGAAGTGTTAGAGTGTTCAGTAATATTTCTATTATATAAAGTAAAATTTTTCTAGAAAATTTATTCTAAATGTGTACAGTCACTGTGGAAATCAGTATGAAGATTACTCAGAACTAAACCTAGAAATTTCATTTTATCTAGGTATTCCCCTTGCAGGTATCTTCCTGAAAGAGAGTTAAAGACAATATGTTACAGTGATAAATACACACCCATGTTTACAGCACCACAATTTATAATTGTTAAGTCTTCTAAGTAGACTATATGACTGCCAAGAGATGAATGAATAAAAAATGTATTTACACAAAATGGAGTACTACGCTTCTGTAAAGAAAGATAAACTTGAGCAACTTAAAGGAAAATGGGTGCATCTTGATACCATAATATTAAGTGAAAAAAATGAGACATGCAAGCTAAACGTCACATGATTTTTCTTGCATGGAAAATCCAAATTAAAAACAAAGAGCAAAATAAAGGATCTATAATAGGAAGTAGGAAGACAGATCTTTCTCAAAGGAGAAGAGATGGATGGAATGTGAAGTGAGAGGAAAGAAAGGGATGAAAATAAGAATGAACATGTGTTATGCATGCATACTAATGCTACACAAGGAATGGAAATATTTTTTACTGCAAGCATGTACTAATAAAAAAGATATTCAAAAGCCGAGAAAAAGTATTTTTAAAATGTGACAGACAATGCATGTAGGTTGGATAATAAAAAAATGGGAATTTTTTTCTTATAAAAAAAACTACAGCGATAATCTGATCAAGCCATTGAGACATTAAACTCTAGTACTGTATATCATTCTGAGATATTTGACAATTGATGAGAGCAGAAGGACAGTATCCATTAGCCCATTTGGAAAGGAAACACATAGATAAAAAGCTGTGTATTTAGGATGGGCTGCTCAGTTTTTATTGCTGCAACCACACATGTTCCAGCAAAATATAAAGGATTTATGAGAGTAGAAAATTGTATAACATTTTTATGGTTTCAACGTTAAATTTATCATAACAGTTTCGTTTCTGACTTTATAGTGTTGTTATTATATGAAATTCCTCCCCAAAATCTCATAGACATATGACTGCAATCAATAAATTTTAGAATTGATGATTTCTTTCTTTAAGAGACATTAGATAAAAGTAAATTTGTGCCAGGGAATACAAAGAAATTTTCATTAAGTACTATGCCAGAGTAGCATGGTAGTTAGTGTATTTATATCTAACTATATCTTTCAAGTAGAAACTAAAAGATAAGTTATTAGCAATATGGTAAAATAATTTGCAATTATAGAATAAGAATATTTTTTAAGTTTTAAATAAAAACCTAAATAGTAATGGAATGTCAATGAAACAAATATATGCTGATTCAAGTATGTCTGTAATAGATGATATTATTTGAATGCATATTGCCAGTACAATTCTGTACATATTATAATTATTCTATAGAAAAAGATGTAAAACTTGAATGAGAAAATTAAAAAGTCTCATAAGAATCAGTGTAATGCAGGGAAAAGAAAAAAAAGCATTTAATATATAAGATGAATTTATACTTTGACAGTCACTATGCCAGATGTTTCCTTTAATTTTTCTCAATTTTTCTCAATTTTCAAGACAACAGATGACAGTCATTACTCAGGATAGTCAATCATCTTATCGAAGGATAGACAATTTGTACATGGCAGAGGTGAGAAGAGGACAAATCTTGAATTTTATAAAAAATTAAAGAAACATATCTTGTATGTAGTGGAGGTGAAGATTATTTCACATTTTTTTCTGTAGGGTAGAGAGGGGGATACAGTATTATGGTAATGTGTCAGAGACAGAAAAGTGCCTAAATTAGTACTAAATCCCTCTCAGTATGCAATGGGAGTATGTGTATATTATCTTTTTAAATAATTTTACATATTTGCTTTTACCGGTAGATTCCATCAACATTACTCAAGAATTCACAAAAAAATTACCTCAATGACTGTTTTAAATTCAGTGTGATTTATATAGAAGAGAAGATACTTAATGTTTACAAGATTTTTTTCTCTTTTTCATTCTTACACATATCTTAGAAAAGTAATGAAGGAATTGACATACTCACGTAAGGAAAAAATGTGTAAAGCTAATGCTTAAAATAACAGTGTCTAGAGTCAGATATACCAGAATTTTACTCCTAATTTTAATTATAAGACTGAGTGTGGTCCTCCAAAAATAATTTCCCTCTCTCATGTTTATTCATCTGTAATTACAAATACTACTGCCACTCTGAGTTAATTAATTATGAGGATTAAATCAATATAAAAGGCGTAATATAGTGACAAACCAATTAGTAAATGAATACCTGTATTGTAGAAGTGTGAATTGTAACTTTGTTGAGGTTGTAATGACCTCATTATGAAAAACACCCCCAGTTTTTGATGCTGGCAACTGTTAGGCTTCCTCTCCATTTTTTGCTTTAATGAAGCTTACAGAAAAGTGAGATGATATACACTCTAGCTACAATAGGAGTTACAGACTACATACGACTTTGACTGTACAAGACAGCCCACCTGTTAGCTCCACTTGCTAACCATCAGTGAGTCGTATTTGCCTTTTTGAGCCATTTTCAGTACTTCTGGGGAGGCTTGCCAGCTCTTCCCAGAGAGCTTCATTATGTAATCAAACTGAGACACACCTGCAATGATCCAATTTTTCTGTGTTCCCACTAATAGCCAGAGAACGGTAGCCATTCATTAATAATTACAATTGCAACTGTCCTGGTTACCTCACACTCACTCCATATGATGTATTTCCTTACCACTGTGGGCTTGAATTTGATCTAAAGCATTTGAACTGAATTTGGACCAAACAGTAGGCTGAATAAGAATGCTTGGATTTTAATCCATATAGACCAATGAAGATCTGTTTATTTCTCTTTGAGCAGCAGTCCCCTCTCCTTGGTTGGTCTAGGAGAGTCCTCTCAGTGTGCTCACAACACTCCCCACTCTCCCAGCCTCTGCCAACTAACTGCAGCATAGCCAATTCTAAAGTCTTTTCAATAGTCCTTAAAAATATACTCTTATTTTAGGGATGGTGTGGGCCGAAAATATCCTGTAAAGCAAATTATGATTTCAATAGTGTGGACAGAATGGGTTGCTTAAAAAAAAAAAAGATCTAGAACCACCAGGGACTAATATAACTGAACTGTTCAAGATTAGGGCAGAAATCAGCCAGTCACTGGTAGAGATTTGCAGTTTCCAGCATGACTAATATTTACCAGTATCAGTGAGTGGTAGCAGTGGCAGAGACCAGTATGGTCAGGATTTATATTGAGAAGTGTCAATGCATGGCAGCTGGTGACAATCAGCACCAGCAAATGGCAGCAATCAGTGATATTCAATGGGAACTGGTGGAGAGCAGTGGAAAAGGTAAGCACCTAGCTTTTAAGGGTTGCCATTAAGGGTAAGCCTTGACACTGAAGAGCTGATAAGAGTGGCTTAAAGTAATAACAAGGTTGAAAATAACAGGCACTCAAGATCAGAGTCACTAGCAAAGGTGGACTGACAATTTATGATTTTTGTTACAAATGAACAAAATATCCCTCAACTGATTGGTAACAAATCTCCAAAACAAACGGCTGAATATTTGTCTCACTTCAGCTGATTGATGACAACAAAAGGATAAATCTGTCTACACCACTATTAAAATTTATATTTCACTCACTCATATATATATAAGCAACCTGATAGAGAATTGACTTTTTGTAAACACTGAGTTAATACTAAATTTTGAAATGTTTAAAACAAAAAATAGCAACTACATAGTCTTAAAAAACTGGTTTATAGAAAAAGTACTTTATTACAGACTACAAAATGAATTATCAAAGAAAATATATGCTGCTACTTAGTTTTATTACTAGAGAAACCACTGGATTATTATATCAAAAAAATATTCTGAGTAAGTGTGTCAGTCAGTGCTCACTACAGAAACAGTAATGTAAGTTATACAAATATATAAGAATGTACAATACTGGCTTATAATGGATGCGTAGAGAATCAGAAGCAGAAAAGTGTAAAAGGTCAAGGTCTATCTTTGTGCTGGAGATCTGAAAGATCCTGCTGAAGGCCTGGAGTTCATTGTGGTATCTCAGGCAAGTTCATATCAGGAGGGCAAGGCCTCTGCAACAGAAGGCTGAAGAGTCTGTGCTGGAAACGAGGAGATAATGTCCAAAGTGAAGTCAAAGCTACTCCAAAAACCAGAAGAGAGCCTTCCTTCTTAGTTTCCCCTTTATAAAAAATTATCTGCCTTCCACACTCAGAATTATGCTGATCCAATTTAGTTGGATATTGCTTACTCAAATTGACATAAGTTAGTTAGCAGAACAAGTAACATTAAAATATAAATGATTATCATATCATATAAATGATTATCATATCTTTTTCTGATAGCCCACTCTACACTATTGTTTTTTTTTTTTTTAGTTATTTCCTTTTTTTCCTACTTTTACTTGGCTCAAACTTGCTCTGCAGAGCCTGTTTTTGATACCATTAATCAATGTGAAACTCTGACAGGTATTTTACCACTGTTATATGAAAATGGTTACAACATAACTGATATTTGAAAATTGTTAAAGTTTTAAAAAAATGCATGAAATTGACAATAAATACTATGTGTGCATGCCGGGAGGATAATTTTTACATACATATGCAGCTTATGTTGTAGAAGATAATTATTCTTATTTTGTGAAAGACATTTCTTTAGTAATGAAACTTCAAGTAAATAGATATTGTTCATAAGCTTTTATGAATAAAATAAGCAAAATAAGGTATCTGGTTAACATGTTTTTCTTGCAATGTCAATTATATTAATGTGAAATTAGTCATTGGTATTTTTTCTATTTTTGTTTATTAATGAAATAATTTGTGAGTAAGGAATGTATGTGATAAATTTTCTTCCAAATATACTTCCTATATTTTGTTTTTGTTAATAAAAATCTGCACCATACATTCTTGATTTTTTGTCTGCTTTACTACAGATTTAATAATTTAATCAAACAAATCAAAGAGGTACGATTTGATTTTACTGATTTCCTTGACTATTTGTCCACTTTCTATATCATTTATTTGATTCTGTTCATTATTATATATACTTGTTCATAGGTTTACTTATTTTTTTCTTGTGTGTTTGGTTAAAGCAAAACCAAATTAAAAACTAAATTTATGTTTTCTTCTTTTTCATTGTAATAATTTGGTGCTATAAAATCTTCCTCTGTGATTTAAAAGTGTTCTATAAATTTTGATATATTGTGCTTTCATTTTATCAATTAAAATATTTTCTAATTTAGCTCAGTGAAAAGATAGCTAGAAAAGAGAATAACGTGAAATCATAAAGTTTAGAGTTAGCAACTCAAATTTAAGGAAATAAAGTTCTTGTGTTCAGAACAAGGGCAAGAGATGAGAAAGGAGTCTAAACATAGTTTGTAAAAATGACAACTATTTGGTATTTCAAATCTGTGAACTGACTTCACAGATTTTCTGTTGGTTTCATCTGGGATTCAGCAAATACCTGCATTCAGCTGGTGGTTTCACTGAGATTAATTAGTCTAGTATAGACTCACATAACAGTGAACTGGGATATTTGAAATGTCTGAAATAGGTAGACTCTCTCTTCATATGATTCACCACCTTGTACTTCATCATAGCAATATGCTTGACTTTAACTCATTCAGAAATTAGAATAGGTAGTTTTCTTTGCTTTTAGGCTCTAGTTGCATGGTAAATAATTTTCCACCCTTCCTTTTCTTTCACTTTATGTTTCTTTTAGGATGAGGTGAGTCTCTTGCAGAAAGCATGTAGTTGGGTTTTGTGGAGATGGTTTTACAAAACTCAAAGCAATTTGAGTTTTGTCTTGAAAATAATTTGAGATTTAGCTTTTGGAGTCATACAGTAAGAATGAAGGTCACTATATTAGCATGAAAAATTAAATACTTATAAATTAACCTGATAAAGGAAGTGAAAGATTCCTACTATGAAATTTACTTCACTCTAATAAAGTGATCAAAGAGGATATAAGAAAATGGAAAGGTATTTCATCTTCCTGGATGGAAAGAACCTATCAATATAAGCAAAATGGCTATACTTCTAAAATTTAAATATAGATTTAATGCAATCTCAATCAAAATATCAACAGCAGTCCTCACAGAACCTCACAGTCTTCAACACAAGAACCAAAAACACATTGGAGAAATTGTGGTGGGAAAATTTGACATCCACATGAATAAGACTGAGGCTAGACCTATATAGCTTGCCATGAAGTAAATTAAAATCAAAGATCAAAGATCTAAATATTAAAACAGAAAAACTTAATTTGCTGGGAGATAAAGGAAGTAAAACTCTTGAAAAGACACAGACATAAGCATGGACTTTCTGAACAGAACCCCAAAGGCAAAGGAATACTGCTCAAAGCCTTAGGTACTTTTCTCTTATTGCTGAGACAAAATACCAAGCACCCAAAGTTAAAGAAAGAAAGATTTATTTGGCTCACAGTTTGTAGAGATTTCATTCCATAATATACTGGCTCCAAAAAAGGGTAGTACATAGCAGAGTGGCAACCTTTCGTGTCCCAGCAGAAGATAGCAAAAATAAGCATGCATTTGGGGTGGGGCTGGGGACTGTTTCTGCCATTTATTTTGAATTCAGGCTACCCACCCTTCTGCGAGTGTAGCACTCACCTCTTTAAAACTAGCCATAACTATGCCAAATCAATCAGTGGACTGATTTACTAATCACATACCCTTAATCTTAGCTTCAAACACTAGATTCATCAAACTCTGAAAAAGCACCGTGACTGCATGAAACTTTGGGGGTACTTCCAGACACAAACCATAATACCAAGAATCAACAAATGGAATCATATACAAAAAAAATCTGCACATCAAAGGAAACTACCAATGCAGTGAATTAACAGCCTATACAATGGCACAAAGTTTTGCCAACTGTGCTTCAGACAGAGGAGCAATATCAAGTGTATATAAAGAACTCAAAAAAGTTAGCTCTCTCAAAGTAAAAGGCCAAATCAAAAATAAAAAAACAAAATGAATGGACAGATGGCCAATAAATACATGAAAAAATGTTCATCTTTGGCCATTAGACAAACAAATACTAAAGCAACACTGAAATACCATCTTAATCCAGAAAGAATGGCTATCATCAAGAAATGAGATACCAATTGCTGCCAAGTGTGGGAGGAAAAGGAACTTATCTACATTGTTCATGAGAACGTAAATGAGTTGTAACCACTGTGGAGAACAGTATGGAGATTTCTCAAAAATGATAAAAGTAGAAATTGCTTTTGACCCAGTTATTCATCTTCTAAAAATCTCCACAAAAGAGTTAAATGCATCATATTACAGTGATGCATGCTTACCTATTTATAGTAGCAAAATTTATAATAGTTAAATCTTAGAAACAGTGTATATATCCATTAACAGGAGAATGGATAAAGCAAATGTGGATTTATACACAATGGTGAGGAACTCTAATATAAAAGGAACAAACTTGAGTTATTTGTAAGTATATGCACCTCAACACCATCATGTTAAGTAAAACAAATCAGATTCATAAGTTTTAACCTCACATAGTTATTCTTATAGGAGAAAGCCAAAATATGAAAAAGAGCAAAATAAAGGATAGATGATAAGAAGAGAAAACTTTTTCAAATGGAAGCAGGAATAAGAGATGGAGGGAGAGAGGGAAGGAATAAAAAAGGATTTAAAAACAGGAGAATTGAAGAAAAAACTTCGCATGATAAATATGATCATTATGTATTGCAAACATGTGCTGATAAAAATAGACAAAAATAAGTGAAATTACTATCTAAAAAGAAAGATGTTGCAACTATAAAATTAGATCTACCAAACGTAGGTGTACCCAATTTTATAACACAGAAACTACTTGATATAAAGAGAAAGCTAGGTATTAGTATTCAACTAATTCATTCACTAATGAGTTCACTAGTTAAATGTGCCAATAAAAGGTAGTGCCTGATGATATATATGACTAGACAGCAATTATATATGGGACAAAAAAAATCAAACAAATATTAGAGTTACACCAAACCATTGAATAAATGGATTTAACAGATATATACAAATCATTGAATACAACAACAATGGAATATATTTTCTTCTCAGCAGTCTACAAAACTTTCTCCAAGATACACAATATTTTAGGCTGTCAAACATGATTAAACAAATGCAAAATTTTGAAATAGTCTCTTACATCCTATCTTACCATAACAAAATAAAACCAGAAATCAACAGTGAAAAAGAAACTACATAAACACATGAAGCTTTAATAATGCATTTTTAATAAATTAATGAGTCCCAAAAGAAATCAGGGAAGAAACTTACAAATTTCTAGAATCAAAAGAAAATGACAGTATACCATATCAGAATAGAGGGACAAAGGGCTGGGGATTTAGCTCAGTGGCCTAAGCACCTGCCTGGCAAGCGTAAGGTTGTGAGTTCAATCCCTGGTGCCGAAAAAAAAAAAAAAAAAAAAAACTCAGAATAGAGGGACACAATAAAAGCAACTTTAAGAGGGAAATTCATAGTTGTTTCCACATTAGAAAACTGGAGAAACTCCCAAATATACATTCCAATGATTCATGTCAAAGTCCTAGAGAAACAGAAGCCAAAGAATCCCAAAACTTGTACAAGGAGAAGTACAAAATTCATAGTGTAATTAAATTAAATTGAGATATAAAAGACAATACAAATAATCAGTGAACAGAAAAGGTGACTATTTGAAAAAATAAATGATATTGATAAAACATTAGCTATGATAAAACATTAGCCATTCTATCAAAATAAGGAAAGAGAAGACCTACATCATTGTAATCAGCAGCAGAGAAAGCAAAATCACAAACAGATACCACTTAAATTCACAAAATTGTAAGAAACTATATTATTGAATACTCATATGCCGATAAACAGGAGATTCGGGAAGAAATGGATAAATTTCAAAACACGTGATTCACCAAAATAGAACCAGGAAGACATAAGAACCTTAAACATACCAGTAATAAACAAGAAAATTGATACAGCAGCAAAAACAACACCAACCAAGAAAATCTGGTATCCAATTTTACCAGAACTTCAAAGACGACCCAATACCAATACTTCTCAAATTTTACATGAAATTGCAAGAGAGAGAACACTTCCTGACCCATTCCTTCACGCCAATACTACTCTGATAATAAAATCAGACAAGGATTATATTTAAAGTAAAAGAAGAAAGAACACTACTGGTCAATATATAAATGATATATTGCAAACAATGTAACAAATCATTATAAGTTATACATCCTGAAAAAGTCAGCTTCATCCCCAGGATACAAATAAATGTAATGCACTATATAAACAGAATTAAGGACAAAAATCACTTGATTATCTCAATAGATGCATAAAAAGCTCCTACAAATTCCAATACCATTTTGTGATGAAATAATCTGATGAAAATAAGTACAGAAAGACTTTACCATGTCTATTTGTGACAAATTCACACCAACTTCATGCTAAATGTGGAAAACCTGAAAGCATTTCCTCTGAAATTAAGAATAAGAAAAAAATCATCCAGTGTTATTATTCCTTTTCATTATAGTACTTCAAACTTTAGCCATACAAATCTAGCAAGAAAAAAATATAAAAGAGAAATAAATTGGAAAAGAAGAAGTTAGTCTAGCTTTATTTGTAAACGATGTGACTTTTCATATATAAGTTCCAAAAACCTTCACCAGTAGATTCTTACAACTATTTAAGCAAATTAATCAATGTGGCAGGACCAAAAATTAACACCTAAAAATCAATAGCTTTTCTGTACACCAGTAAGTAACCAAACAAAAAAGAAAGAAGGAAAATGATCTCATTCAAAATATCTTCAAAAATATTAAATACTTAGCAATCAAGCTAAGCAAGGAACTTAAAAATATCAATAATACAAAGCATAGTACTTTCAAGAAAGAGCTTGAAAGGGACATTAGAAAATTGAAAGACATCTCCTATTTCTGGACAGACAAAATTGATATTGTCAAAATGACCATATTCCAAGATCAATATACAGATTTAATACAAGCCTATCAAAATACGAACAACCTTCTTCACAGAACTAGAAAAATCAATCTTAAAACTTATAGGAAAACTTAATAGACCCAAAATAGAAAAAAATGCAGAGCAAAAATAGCAAAGTGAGAGGCATTACAATTCAAGTATTCAAGTTATACATGAAGCTATAACTATAAAATAACGTGATGCTGACAAAAAGTAGACACATAGACCAATGGAATAGAAAAATGATGAAGAAATTTCCTAGACAAAAGACTGGAAGTACAAGCTGGAGCAAAAGACTATGGACTGAGAAGAAAAAGAC
>RJWT010030631.1:0-14587 GCA_004365215.1 Cuniculus paca | reverse complement strand
CCCGGGCCTGTGCTGAAGCCTTGGTTGGCAGCCTGGGGCACTCACTGTTGGGAGGTAGTGGAACCCTTAAGAGGTGGGGCTTAGTGGAAGGAAGTTAGGTGTCTGCTAGTGTGAATCCAAGAGGATGGATATCGGGTGCCCTTCCTATCTTCTACTTCCCAGCTGCCAGAAGTTGATGAGCCTCCACCTCTCTGTGCTCCCACCATGACACTGTGCTGCCACAGGCCCAGCAGCGATGGTGCCACATGACCATGGACTGGAACCTCTGAAATCAAGCCAAAATAAATCCTTCTGTTCTATAAGTATATTGTTCCAGGTATTTTGGCACAGTAACAGAAAGCTGACTAACACAGTAAGGAAGGTAATGGGACCAATCCTCCAGCACAGTGCTAATCATGCAAGGACGTTGGCTTTTGTCCTGTGACAGGTGGGAAGCCAAGGGAGAGTTTCGATAGAGCAACACGCACATGCACTGTAAGGAATCACAGTCTCCACAAGGGAAGACATAACTGAATCACAGAAACATTCTGAAGGCAATTTCTTGTGGAAGATATTTTAGTTACAAGGCATAATATCAAGAGAAAGAATGAATAGCCTAATAAACATGTGGTAACTGCAGAAACAAAGAACAGTGTATGTACATTTCCATGTTTAGAGAGAGGAAACTTGCACATATTAATCATCTCTACTGCTGGCCACACTTTCAAGAGCCACATACACAGTAGTCCCCTGCCTAATCTGCAGTTTCATTGTCTGTAGCTTCAGTAATCCACGGTCAATCATGGTCAAAAAACATCAACTGAAAAGTTCCAGAAGTGAACAACTCACAACTTAAATTCCATGCCACACTGAGCTGTGTGATGAAATCTTGTGTTTCCATGGCGTATATACTGCCTGACTGTTAGTCACTCAGTAGTTGTCCTGGTTACTAGATCAACTGTCATGGTATCCCAGTAGCCTAAGGCTGTGTCACCATGACATAGCATTTACCTCAACATCATCATCATTTACCTCCTTCATCTCATGTCCTCTCACATCATCACAAGAAGGCTGAGTACATTACAATAAAATATTTTATAAGAGGGCACATTTAACTTTTATTACACTGTATTGTTTAAATTGTTCTATTTTATTACTTGCTATTATTGGTGATCTTTTAGTGCACATAAGTAAATTTTATTGTAGGTACATATGTATTGGAGAAAACGTGGTACACAAGGGTTTAGTACTGTCCTTGGTTCCAGGCATCCACCATGAGACATGGAGCTCCTGTCCCGCATGGACAAGAAGTTACCATTACACATGATTTCAAGGGCTCCATGAACCATAGTGTGAAAACCAGTGTTAACTCATTCCCTTTGTCCCAGAAATGTGTTCACTCAGTGTCACTAGCAGACAGGACTCCTCCACTTTACCGAAACACCCTAGAGAAGGAATAAGAGCAGAAGATCCTCTTAGGATACTTGACATTGCACCGCTTTGACACAAACTCACACTGTTCAATGCCACCCAACTGCAGCTTGGTCCTCGAGCATCTCACCCTAATCTCAGTGGAAATGGCATGGTGGTGCCATTACCTTAAGCCATCATTTTAAATCTCCTAAGGTAGTTAATAGTTTTTATATTGGAATAGGAATTAAAGCAAACTGAGGAGATAGGAAATGATTCCTATTTGCAGTGAGCTGTGAATTAAATTTGTCTGCTACAATGCTTTTTCTTAGTGGGAGCTGAACTATGTATCTCCCCTAACCCCACCACCAAATACTGCATGTTGAAGTCTTAGTCACCAGTACCTCAAAACTTGACTTCATTTGGAGATACGCTTGTTGCAAATATGCAACTAAATTAAGATGAGGTCCCACTAGAGTAGGGTGGGTCCTAGTACAATATGACTGATGTCCCTCAAGACAGCCATGTGACGATGAGAGACCCACAGGGAAAACCCCAAGGGACAACAAAGGCAGAGGTTGGAGCTATGCAGCTGCATGCCAAGAAGGCAGAGGGACGAGGGAGGATCCCTACAGCCCAGAGTGAGTGTGGCACTGCTAACCCCTTGATCTTGAACTTCCAGCCTCCAGAACAGTGAGACAATAATTTCTGCTGTCTAAGCCACTTGGTTTATGGTATTTTTGGTTATGGTAGCCTAAGAAACCAATATAGTTATATAAATGGTTTTTTAAAAAAATGGTTTATTTTTGATCAGATATATAAGTATGTATGTATTGATCAACATAAAAGTATGCTCCCTTTTTTTGACCCATTTATTCTCATTTTGGAGGACTTGGGAAGTTTCTCAATTAAGAAGTTATTTTCAGGAATAGTAATGCAAGTTTCCATTTTGCATGTATTTAACTGTAATTTATAAGCGAGTAGCACTCCTTACAAAATGATCTATCCTAAATCCATCTAGGATTCAAAGAGGCACTGAACTGAAACAACTTACTACCTCTGCAGGCCTTAACAGATTCACTGTTCTAAGAATAGCAGAGCATTCTTCTAAAATTAAAATAATCACTAAAGCTGGGTGACAGAGTGCCTTTATGTGGGGCCTCCACAGGGCTGGCTATGCCAGATTTAATTAAGGAGTTTTATCTGCACCAATAAATTATTATCCAAGGTAAAATAAAAGTTATTCGATTTGTTCACACTCAATTTCGTTTAGGTGTACAATTAGTGCTTTAAGTCTATTGCAAAATAATTCAGCCAAGAAATCAATTTTAGCACCTACAAAAAAGCCCAACCAGGCTATAATTACACTATTCCAAATGCTAACTGCATACAATTTTGGATGGAAAATATAAATATATGTATATATATTTAATTTCATTATTTACCACCAAAATTCTCCTTGCATAAAATATGGGGTGATTATTCACATTATTTATGACTCTCAAAGGATTCAGATGTTCTTTTAGAGTCTCTTTTGGACTGACCCATATTAGTAATTAAATGACTTTCTTGGTTATATTTGTACCTTTTCTTCTTCTCATGCAGTCAGAAGAAAGTAGGTTGAAGCAGAGAACCCCATAGTAGGAGGCAGCAGGGACCAGGAATGAATCAAAGTAGGATCTGGGACCCTAGAAGCAGGGCCTGAGTTTCAGCAGGTGGAGGACAGGGAAGAAGGGTTCTTTTGTCTGTAGTGTCAGCATCTCGGCTGGACTGTCACATCTTGGTATCCTCATCTAGGTAGGGACCACTGCGGTTTCATTACACATTGTCTCCTCCAAAGCTCATGTCGAAATTTGATTGTTATTGTAGAGGTGGGTGTTGAGAATCCATGGGGATTAATACCTTTGGTGCAGTACTGGGTTCATTCTTGCAAGAGTGAGTGAGTTCTCACACAGGACTGGTTTAGTTACTGCAACAGTGAGCTCCTATCAAGCGGAGTCATGCCTCATACATTGCCCCTTCCACCCGCAGACAAGTGCCCTTCTCACTGTCCACCATGTCATATGCAGCATGAGGCCCTCACCAGGAACTGAGCAGACATAGCAGCCCAACCTTGGATTTCCAGGCTTCAGAGCCATGCATTAAGTAAACTTCCTTTCCAAAGGAACCAGTCTCAGGTATTCTGTTACAGCAACAGAAAAGACTAACATAAGGGACTAACAACTAATAGAATAAATGGTGAAAACAATGTCTCCTTCCAAACAGGAAATTATATATGTGCTTCAAACAGCAGTAATGTGACAATATTCCATGAAGAACAGTGGAGTTCTTAAAGACGTTGTTCCTAGAGTCTTAATGACTTCTAGAGCCTTTCTGGATCTAAAAATTCCAGGTAAAACATTTGGAAGAATCTAAGACTACAAAATCAGTACATGTTTGATTTGAGTTTTGTTATTTTGACAATATTCTCTCACTCTGCCAAAGTCACATTCACTGTGACAACAATGCCCTGCATTTATTTGTATAACAAGTCACTTGACAAAGACACAACACACTCATCTCTCCTCAGGCAACAGGTTTGCGAGTGATTATTTCTGTCATGCCCATTTTGGAGCTGAAAAGGAAACTGAGCAAATCGAAGAAAAAATAGAGAATTGGAGAATTCATTCATCCAAGGCCCCACCGCTACTGCAGCACTGCATTCCGACCTTGTGCATATTTGACATTTGCATTTCACAAGTAGCGATGAAGGCTGAAACCCATTGTAGTATTTACTGTAAAAAGTTATCTTGCAAACAAAGTCTTTCTTCCTGGAGTATTGTCTTAGCACCATACAGAACCGCTGTCCGAAGCACTGGGGCAGTTGTGCAGGAAAACAGATACGCATTCCTCTGGACCACCTCCCCTGGTAGTGACACCTACATGTCTCTCCAAGAGGCCCAGGTGGGGAAAGAGGAAAGTGGGAATTGTTTCAGAGAATGAAGATGAGAAAGGCAGGGAAATGGGTGACAGTGAGAAGGCTAGAAAGTCTCTGGATGGCGACCACTGATGGGTTCACTCGTGGGATTTCATGACATTAGTGCTAACTTAGAGAAGAGATGGCAATGAATGCAGTGCACCCAGAAGAGGCAGAGGTGAGCGGGAGGGACAGAATTCTCTCCCGAGGAGCTGTGGAAACAACTGGGTGCATTTGGTCCCCGACTGGAGCTGTCTCAGGGAGACATGATCCTGCATTTTCTCCTCGCAGAGCCAGCATTAGAGAGAGGAGGGAGACATTCTTCGGTGGCTGCACAGGGTGTAGTGTCATTATTGGGAAAACACTACGAGGAAGGGAAATTCACCTTCATTTCAGAAACAGAGTTCTAACAGTTAAAGGAACAAATGGTGGTCGGGGTGTTCTGGGGAACTTTCCGCTCTTGGTGAGAAGAATGCAAGCGATGACCAGGTGGCTGTCAACAAAGTAGCACATAAATTTCAACGGAATGGCCCTGATGCATTTTCTGGCCTTAACTGCTGGCATTGCTAAGTTCTACTTAGACTCCTGGTCTACTAGGATTATTCCTTGATGTCTGTGAAAGACCCCTCCACAGACCAGTGATTCTTTCCTCTTATTATTGATCTCAGGGTCATTGAAGAGTTTCGTTTCTTTGGCTGGTTCCTTCTACCCTGGCTCCTTGTCTCTGAAGAGTGACATAAAACCCTGTAGAAAATTTGAAGTGCTGATAGGAAGTCTGTCTTATCTGCTGGGGTACTTAGCTCACTCAGTAGACTTCTGTGTTTTCCAAAAACATCACACTCTGTAGTGCCTAATGAGGTCTTGATGGACAAACTTCACGACTCAGCACATGAAAGTGAACATTAGCTTAACAGTAAATTGTGGGAATAATATTCCAGGCTTCCAGGACAAAAGAGAAGGGACAGAATCCAGAATATCTTTGAACCCTCTAGAGCAGATGTAAGTTAGAAGTTAATTAGCAAACTATTATTCGTGTTTGCTTGTTTGTTTGTTTGTTTTGAGACACAGTTTCACTGTGTAGTTCAGGTTGGCCTTGAACTCACTTTGTAGCCCAGCCTGGCCTTGAACTCACAGCAATCCCCCTACCTCAGCCTCCTGAGTGCTGGGATTATAGGCATGTACCACCATGCCTGGCTATTCATGATTCTTAAAAGTATTCTTAGTAAAGGGGAAATAGAATATTTTCTTGAACTTGTTTTTAAATGTATAAAAATATGTAACATGTATCATATTAATGATGAAATATTTTAAAAATTTCTTTAAAATAAAACAAAAATGCTCATCAGTGCTATCACCATGAACATTTTACTGCAAGTCCTGTTATGCAATAAGAAAAATAAATAAAATGTATGAGGCCTACAAATTATAAAACAATGCTGTGTTGTTTTCAGATAATATGCTGATCTACTTCAGAAAACCCAAATGAATCTGAGTTTAGTAAATATATGTCTTGGTTACTTTTTTCCGTTGCTGAGACAAACACCTAACACCAAAGTGAAGCAAGGAAAGGTTTATTTAGCTTACAGTTCTGGAGATTTCAGTCCATAATCAGCTGGCTCCAAAGCAGAGTGGCATGGCACTGGGGCAACACTTCAAGGCAGCAGCCTGAGCAAAAAAGAGGAAAACAAGCCTCTTCTCTACCCTCGTATTATACCCAGGCCACTCCCCACCTTCCCAGGGTGGGTGTAGCTCTCACAAAACATCCTTGCCCTCCTTTGCACAGGATGAGGATATTTACAAAGTAAGGACTCTGGTTCCCTGCTGAGTCTCTCAGTTAAACTTCTAAACTGCTCAAGTTGACACAATGTATTAACCATAACAATATACAAAAATCAACTGCGTATCTATATGCCAGCAATTACTGATCAAAGCAGTACCAAATTTAAACTTATAATTTATAAAAGCCACATGAAAAATAAAGTTCCTAGGAATACACATGACAAAAGATTAAAGGATTTTCATGGAAATATTGTTAAACTTTCTCAGGAACTTCTGGCAGTTGCATGAGTTGTTGTGAAAACTTCAGAAACACAGTGTTGTCTTGAAGCTTAAACATATGCTTACTCTATGGCCCAGCCGTGCTATTTTCAGGAATATCATATAGACATCCTTTTCATTTGCACCAAACATAGATACAGAAATCTTCACAGTGGAATTATAATAGCAAAACATAAAAATAATGTCCATCAACAGGAAGTATCATAAACATCAAATATCCACCAACCAAAAATGGATAAACATGTGGTGACATATAATAACACTACTAATACAGAAAGTGGCAGGGAATTTTGAGAGGCAATGGTCTTGATGGTGGTGATGGTTTCATGTATAATATCTCCAAACTCGCCAAGTTGTGAACATTAAATACGTAGGACTTTTTACATGTCAGTCACACTTCAACACAGTGGCCCAGTAGCTACATATGTGGTCTATATCTATGACACATACTGGGATACTGCACGGCCATGAAAACATACGAACTAGAACACACATTAGAATAGATTAACCTCCAAGGTAAAAAGTGAAATAAAAGAAGCAAAGGACTAAATAATGTAAATAGTATACAAAAAATAGACAACCTATTATATGAAGATACATGTATATATGACACAACTATAATGAAAAGCATAATTGATTATAACAGTACTCAAAATAGAATTTTTGTGAGAAGAGAGAACTGGGAGAAGCAGACTGGAGCAGTGGAGTTGAAAACTAGATGTGACTGATGGAAGCATGTGCAGGTCATGTCCAGCAGTTGGCCCCTTGGGGCTCCTCTGTTACCACTCCTGCCACCATAGCTGTAAACCCTAATTTTCCCCTGTGTCTTCATCATTTTAACTCTGAATTTCAGGTCTTTGGTATGAGAATCCAATGACCACGTTTAAGTCCCTTGTCTACCTCTTTCTTGCAAAGACTAAGGGTGAGCAAATATCTAGTCTGCTTAGCTTCTGGATTTCATAAACTTAGGCAGGGAATTAAAATGATAGACAATACAGATGAGTGGATGGATAGATGTGTGCATGGATGTATTCATGCATGAGAGGATGGATGGGTAGCTAGGTAGATGGGCAAATGAATGGATAGAAAAAGAGGGTAAATGGAAGAAGGATAGAGAAAAAGTAATAAGGGAGAGGAGGCTAAAAATCATCTATAATGCTCATTAAGAAGTTTGTTTTCCTTCGAGTATACTTCAGAGCTACAGTAATTAAGGTAGTATTGTATTGGCATAAAAATACCATGCATCAATAGAATGGATTTGAGATTGTAAATGTAAACACATCTAGAGATAATTGACAATGATGCTAAGAATACTCATTAGGGAAATGACAGACTTTTCAATAAATAAGGCTGGGAGAATTGGGCATCCATGTACAAAAAACGAAACAGGACCCCTATCTCTCACTAGTCAAAAAAAAAAAACACTTCAAAATTGATTAAAGACTTAAATGTAAAGTCTAAAATTGTGAAACTACTGGAAGAAAACATAAGGGAAATGCTTCCAAATACTGGCATGGGCGAGAAGTTTTGGACAAAATCCCAAAAGCAAAACTGGACAAATGGGATTACATCAAACTAAAAAGCTTCCGGACAGCAAAGGAAACAAGCAACAGAGTGAAGAGACAACTTACAGAATGCAAGAAAATCTTTGCAAACTAAGCACTGAACAAAGGATTAATAACTAGAGCATAAGAATTCAAACAACTCAGTAGTGAAAAATCTCACAAATAACCTAATTTTAAAATGAGCAGTAGATCTGAATAGACGTTTTCCAACAATTACATGAAAAGATGATTAAAAATCATTAATCATCAGGAAAATGCAAATCAAAACTACAGTGAGCTATCACCTCATTCTAGTAAGAATGACTGTTAGCAAAAGGTAAAAGATAAATTCTGGTGAGGATGTGGAGACAAGATCACTTGCACGCCACTGGTGAGGTTGTAAATTAGTGTGTCCATCATGGAAAACAGGATGCCAGTTATCAGAAAACTAAAATGGAGCCTACCCCACGATCCAGCATTCCCACTCCTGGATATATATCCGAAGGAAATGAGTCAGTAGGTTGAAGGGAAGACCAACTCCTATGCTTTTTCAGCACTATTAACTGATGGCAAGAAATCGAATCAACCCACGCATTCATCAACTTATGAATGGATAAAGAAAAGGTGGTGCATAAACGCATCGGGATACTATTCAGCCACAGAATGGATAAAATCCCCATTGTTTGCACCAACACAGATGAAAGTGGACACCACTGTGTTCAGTGAAATATGCCAGGCACAGAAAGACAAGCACTGCACCGTGTTCTCACTCATATGTGGACTCTAGAAAAGTCAGTCTCATTGTACTTCAGGAGAATGGTGGTCACCAGAAGTTAGGGATGCTGAGGGGGCGGTTAAGTAACAGTTACTAAGTTATAGTTAGGAGCCGCTGGTGCCCTATTGTGCTGTACATGGCTATAGATAACAATAGCAGTATGTTGTACATCTTTTTAAAAGCTAGAAAGATGATTCTGAATGTTTTTAACATAAAGAAATAACTGTGAAGAAATAAGTTTGTCTTGTCTTAAATGTTACATAATGTATACATGTAACAAAACAGCACATGATGTCCTGTGAATATGCATGATTTTATGTATCAGTTAAACATTTTTTTAAAAAATGTAAATTAAAAAATCCTCTAGTTTTTGAACCCCATTGGTGGGGAAAGAAATAGAGAAATCTTCCATGTATTTAACTTTCAGCCCAGATGATATTTTAAAATTTAAGAGTTACTTGCATAAATAATACAGGTGCCCATAGCTATGATTTTTGTGACTTTGCCTTTGTTGTTTGAAAGTTTGAGGCATGTCCTAAAAGACTAAATTTTTTCTTCAAATAGAGTTTTTTTGGGTCAATCTACTTGTTTTTATGTGTATTTCCTAAAGTTGCATAACAGCTATTTCAATTTAAGAATGAATAATTTCAAAATTTGAACATTTAGAGCTCCAAGAAAATATTACCTGAATATTAAAATAAGCAATCATAATTATCAATTAACTGGCAAGGCCTAAAGCCAGGCACTACTACAAGTCTCATTAATGTATCCCTTCCAATAAACCCTATGAAATGCTCACATTGCGTATTACAAAACTAAGGTATCAAGATGTTAAATAACCTCTCCAGCTAATGAAGAGAATAACTGAGGTTTGAATGTAGGTAGTCCAACCCAGAATCTCAGTCACTACTGAATACTCAGTAAATATTGATTTGATCAGACAAAACATAAATTTAAAAATTCACCAAATTGATCATAAATAAGTCAAGCAATTGAAGTAGAGCAAAATAAACAAAGACAGGTTTGTATCCTGTACAATGACATTTTCTATAATTTGGCCCAAATCTTCTGTGACCGTCCTGGCTCTAGGTGGCTAACGCGTATGTTCACAAACATATCCTATAAGTTCCTATGGACTTACCAAGTTGGCCTGGTCTGATCACTCCTTTTTCATTCATTAGAAAACAGATTTGCTAACGAATAATCATTACTTAATAAGCTGTTCACGTTCAGCATATACGGGTTGATGGTGCAGTGCTGACATACGCATATACCCAAGAAACTGTCATCACAGTGGCCAAGGCAATAGACACAGCCATCACCTCCGAAGGTTTCCTTGAGTTTCTATGTTCTATTTGGGTTTGTTCGGGTCTGTATACTCTAAGAACACTTGACATGAAATTTAGCCTTTTAAGCTGGGGATTTAGCTCAGTGGCATAAGCGACTGCCTGGCAAGCGTGAGGTCCTGAGTTCGATCCCTGGTACCACAAAAATAAAAAAGAAGAAGAAGAAGATATTTAACCTCTTAAGTTTTTAAATGCATGATGCAGTATTTTTAACTACGGCCTGTCTTGCACGGCAGATCTCTACAACTACTTCCACTTGCATGATTGAAGCCTCTATCTACTGAACAGCTCCCATTTCCCCTCCCCCACCGTCCTAGTCTCTGCTATGAATTTCCCTGTTCTAGGTGCCTTGTGAGCGTGCAGTCATGCAGTACTCATTCTTTTGTGTCCAGCTTACTTCACACAGTCTAATGCCCACAGGTGCAGCCATCCCTTCTCAGGGGCGGGATTTCCCAAATGTGATGCATACACATATCAGCTTCCCATGATGAATGCATCCACCGTGTATCTCAAACATGTACTAATAAAACGTTTTCAGATGATACCATTTAGTCAATATTTCACTTGCTCAATGGGGCCACCATGGAAAGTGTCACACTTTTATCACTGTTCACCTGGCAATGGACAAGCAGGTTGGTTCCACACCTTGGCTCTTGTGAAAGGCGCCATAGTGGACACGGGAGCATGGAGGCCCCCGAAACACACTGACTTCAGTTCCCTAGGATGGGTACTCAGATGTGGAGGCTGGGTCTTGTTTTATCTTTTTGAGGAGCTTCCACAGAGTTCTGCACAGTGACTGCACCATTTTACATCCCCTCACGATGCAGAAGACGCCCCTTTCCTGAACACCCTCCCTGACACTCTACTCCTTGGTTCTCAGCGCAGAAGCCTGGTCTCAGCAGCGGGAAGCTGAATCTTCCTGTCTCAGTGGCACCATTCACTTTGGGAGGGGCCTGAGGCAAACCTTCTTAGTGGCTCTTACCTGCTTTTCATAGTTTTTTATATTCCAACTATTAGGCATTCGAGCTGGATTAAATATAGTCATGCCCTTCAAATGAGAATTTAAATCAAATTTAATTTTTCCCACAGACCCTACATATTCGATAATTATGAATGAAAATATGTGACTGGGTCAGAATGGGTGTAAACCAGAAAATAGACACGGATTGAGTGGCTTGGCTGAAAAAGCTCACCCTGAGCTCCGTGAGGACCTCCCACATGTTCAACATGAAAGTCAACAGCAGAAGAACAGTAGGACATGGCCCCTGCCTATGGTGGCACCTCATACAGGCAAACACACCAACGATGGTGACAGAACAAAAACATAATATATGCTTAAGGACTAAATTGAATATTCCCATAAACAGATGGAAAAACTGTGGGCTGGATGACAGAGCGTTGTGTGATTCACACATAAGTGGTTGAACAAACATACCCAGCAGAGCCTCTTAATGAGCACATGTCAACATTCAGTGAGCTCTCTATTGCTTCTGTCTTCACGGTGGTTTTCTCCAGCATGTTGATAAATGGTTGGGTAAGAAGAAGGACAAGATAATTGATGAAATCTGTGATATTATGATATCAGGAATGACAGCAAATCACCAAACAGCAGAAGCAGAAGCCTGGAAGCCTGCAGTGTGTGTCCCCGCTGCCAGTGTGCTCAGCGGTGTTGTGTGTCCAAAGGGCAGAGATGCACTTCCTGTGACCAGTGTGGTGCTTACCACATCTGCGGGGGCCCATGGAGGGGCAACACATCTGAAAGGGAACCCTGAGATAGAGGTCTTCTAGGAGCGGTGACCAGGACAATGTGACTTGACCTGGAATGATACCCATCTTAGCAGAGGAGTTATAGCCTACAATCTTGTGGTGGCCATTGCCATACCTTGAAAAGAATAGATAAGAAATAGGACTTCGGTTTATTCTGTGTCATTTCACAAGATTGACCTGAGGCAAGGCACAGGTTTTGACTTCACAGTGTAAGTCATCCAAAGGGAATGAAACAGAAGGCCAAGTTAGTACTTAGTGCCAGAAACTGGGCATAGCATTTCATGTCACCCTATCAACAATCATTTTTCTATTGCTGAATAACACACTGCTATGAAAATTAGAAGCTGAAAGCAATTTGTTATTTTTATACTTCACCATTTTGTGGACCTGGGAGAAGGACATCAGCTATCTCTGTCCCAAGATATCCTGGGACCTCAGCTGGAAAGTCTTAAATGACTGGAGGCTATTTAAATAACTCTCTTTCCCCATCGAGCCACTCCATGTGTGGGCTGCCTCACTATATGGCGGGGAGAGGAGAATTTCCTATACAGTGGCTCAGGGCTCCAAGAGAGTGAGACAGAAGCTGCCACTCCTCTTAGGTCTAAGCCAGGAATTGGAAAACATCACTTCCTCTCAGTGGAGAGGAAGTTGAAGTAGTCACAGGACATTCAAGGAAAGGAAATGAGAGTAAGCTCAAAGGACCCATGGCCACCACCAACCTATCACACAGGCGATGAAGGACAGGAAGGTCGGGAGTGGCAGCACCAGGACTTGTGCCTGATCCCACCAATTACCATTTCCTTCCTACTTCTCATTACCTCGTACCTGTGACTGTGTGTATGGGTCCCAGCGTCTCCTCTAAGATGACCTTAATCTCTGTGTTTTCATCCCCAGTCTTGCTGCTGAGCCAGAACTTTATCTCCCAAGATGAACTACATTATCACAGCATGGTGTTTTTACGTCACCGACTACATGTCTCCATTTGAATTTCCTGATAACAATATATGTTTAGCAGAACAGGAGTCTGGAACTCACCACAGTTCCCCTTCCCATTCCAAACTAAACAATCTAGCAGCACCTGAGAACCCACCAGGCCACACTGGCTCAGACCCTTGTGTGACTTCTGTCCCCACTTTTTTGCTCATTTCCTATGTTCAGTCAGTGGCCAGTGCCTGAGGACTCTCAGGAATAATCAAGGCCTACAGGGTGCTCAGAGATCAACTTCTCTGCCTCCCTCAGCCACGATCCCTGCTCACCACCCAGCCGCTGCCCTGCTACCCCTCAAAAGTGTCTGCTACTGTCACTTCTCAGAGAGATTATCTTATTGATCACAATAGCACCATACCTATTTATTTGCTTATTGATTTATTGTCTGTATCTCCCACTGGAATGGTGCTATCCCATACAAAATATAATTGGCTCCACGTATATAATTTTACATTTTAAGGCAGACATATTTTAAGAGGTAAATGAATGTTTTCTGGTTGCAGGTACACATGATACAACAAATTAAATGCATGCACACACACGCACACACAACTAGGAAATGGGACCAAGTTCCCAAACATTTCTAACCATTCTTTCCTCTCTATCGCTAGGGGTATATCCATAACTCTGGCCTCATTCATTGTAAAAATGAAAATGAAGCAATATAACAACAAACAACTTGATTAAAAATGGGCAAAGAAATTGATTACATTTCTCCAAAGAAGATATACAAAGGGACAACAGCAAAAGAAATGATGGTCAATGTCACTTATCATGAGGAAGATGAAAATCCAAGCCAAAATGAGATACCACTTCATGTCTATTAGGATAGTTATTTTAGATAGATAGATAGATAGATAATTGATAGATAGATGGAGAAATATATATCTCCTTGGTTTATTCTTAAAATCCTTTGTTTTGCTCTTTATATGTACTTTGCTTTACTCGAGTAAGAGATAGTATTTAAGCTTATGTGTTTGATTTATTTCACTTAACATATTTTCCAGGTGTATCCATTTTTCTGCAGATGTCTCACATTTATCCTTCTTTATACCTGAGCAGTACTCAACTGTATATAGATGCTGCATTTTCTCATCTGCTGATAGACACATAGGTTGCTTCCAAGACTTAGTTATTATGAATTGTGCTGCTATGAACATTGGTATGGGTGTATCACTGTAATATGACGTCTTTACCTCTTTTCAGAAGATACATAGAAGGGAAATAGGTGGGTCAAATGGAATTTCCATTTTGATTTCCACAGTGGTTGTACTAGTTTATATTCCACCAACAATGTAGAAGTGTGCCTTTTTCATTGCAGTCATACCACCACTTGTTACTATTTGATTTCTCTATGACTGCCATTCTTTTGATGGGGATGGGAAAAGAAAGTCAAAAGATTAAAAATATGGCATGTACATGGACCAAAAGCTCACAACAAATTTAAACATTTTATTTCATAAACATGTGTTAAAATAATAATAATAATAATAATAATAATAATAATAAGGAAAGAGAATCTAGAGACAGAGGGGGAGAGATGGGAGCGGAGGGGGAAACGAAGAGGAATGAAAAAGAATCGAGACGTGTCAGGTACGTGTGCCTACTCCCTAAGATGAAATAAACTTCATATATTGCAAACATGTACTAATAAAATAAAAAAATTTTAAAACATGTAAATACAGGTATATAGGCCTATGCAGAAAATAACGCATACGGAAGAGGATGGAGACAAATCTGAACACTTGCACATTGCTGGGGGAAC
>RJWT010030630.1:0-14591 GCA_004365215.1 Cuniculus paca | reverse complement strand
CCCTCTCCCTCTCCCTCTCCCTATTATGAATGACAGTCCTTGACTAGCAACCTTCCTTTTCATCCCAGACCCTGCTGTCACCTTGAGTTAATTTTTCCTGTGTGTAGAACTACAACCAATAGTTTGGCTCTCAAACTCCTAATCACTTCATCTCCAATGCCCTTCTTTTTTCTTTCACTTCCCCACTCTCCACATTGGCCTTGCCCTTTAGCAAGCTATCACCAATCCACTAATTCAACCATGTTCTCTAACCATCTCTCACTCTCAGGAGTAACTATTTTTCAACTGCTCTTGGCCTCCAATGGACTCTCCATTGCTTCTGCCTTTACATCGCCCCCTCCCTTTTTTACTCTCTCCTAAGCATCTACATTACATGACATGGGTAATGGCCACACCCTCAGGTCCCATCTGCCACTGCGCTGATAGGGGCCCAAGTCAATCAATATTGGTATAGTGTACCAATAATTGGTACATGATAATACATGAATCATCAATATTCCCCATTATCACTATAATTTTCCACTATCAATTACTTTAAACCTTCTCTACTCAGGTTGCCCCATTGTTTACCTCTTTGTTACCAAATAATTCTACCAGTATCTCAAGACATCTACCCATCCTCTCCCAACAGTCACTACGACACTGTATTTATGACATCCTGATGACTTAAGCCCTAAAATTTATCTCACAACCATCACTCTCGATCAGATTTTCCTCCAAGAATGTCTCTACCGTCCATCTAGTTTATAAACCAGAAATCTAAAATTCATCTTTGTCACCTCTCACCTCTCTTTTCTCTCCTCTCTTCTCTCTCTCTGGTTTGGTTTTGAGATAGGGTCTCACTATAAGGCCAAGGCTGGCCTTGAGCTCAAGTGCTGGGATGTGCCAACATGCCTGGATAATTGTCACATCCCTTTCACTCCCACCTGTCATCACATTCCATTTACCTAATCTGTCTCTCCAATCTGCCCTTTCTTTCCATTGCTACCTTCATTATTCTAATCAACTGTTTTTTTTTAACCTAGATTGATCAAACAGCTTCCTAACCATTCCAGTACTCCTTTAATCTGTCTTTTAGACAGCAGTCAAACATATTGGACCTTCAGCCACAGCAGGTCCTTTCATTTTGTCCTAAGACATCCTGTGTTGCAGTCATCCCAATATCAAACTGCACATAACTGTTTCCTCTGCCTAGAATATTTCTTTGATACTTACCTGCTCTGACCATTTTCAATTCTTCTACAATATACCTTAGTACATCATACAAATGAGTACTTGTGATATTCATTTATGCATGTCATTTGCTCCTGTCTATCCACAAAATTAGGATCCATAGGGCTTTTTGTTGTTCTTAACACAATATCAGTCAGAATAATGAAATTTAGTAGCTATTTATTAAAATAAAGAATTTCTTAACTCCTTTACAGAAAATGAGAGTTTAGAAGCATTTGACCTTCTCTGTAGTATTCTGACCCCAGAGCAAATCTCAAACCTCATGCCTGTGTCCTCTTGGCATATGATACAGCTCTCATCACCTGGAATTTAGTTATTGGTCACTCCCTTTCCTGATCAGTCAGTGAGTTACCTCCTTAGATATGAAGATTGTCCTATTTGTTTGTACATCCTCTGATACAAACAGCCTTTGTTCCTTAGTGGGACCTGAGCCCAAGTTAGCAGGGTGACCACAAGCACTAGGAGAGGCTGGCCTAACAATGCAGAAGCTTGGGGGTGACATTGTTCAAGCAGAGTGAACAGGACCCAGATCTATACAACACAGGCTGAATCGTTCCTTAAAGGAGAGTTTAGGCCACTCTCACTCAACATGAACAAATCACAATAGTAAAACTTCAGCTTATTATCCATATTTAATAATTACTTTGTTCTAAATGGACTGGTATTATAGGCTGCTAAGTTAGTTAGAAATTAATAAACAGAGAGGAATTGGGCTTTCGAGGAAGTCAGCACAAAAATAAAACCATCAGAACTGTGGCTGAAGGCACATCTGAAGAAGGCCAGACCTCAAAATAAAAATGTAGTGGCTAGGCCTATATGCCTCCGTGAGTGATATACAGTAAAGTGGAATTATACTGTAATTAGCATCACTTGGTCAAGTGAGATCAAACAGGCATCCAGGCGTCGGTTGCCCAGGTAGGTGACCAAAGTGGACCTAACCTTTTGCAAAAATATCTTAGCTCTTTCTATATACCCTTGCTATGTGACTCGTTTCCCCATTGGATCAATACTGTATTAGCTAAGCAGCTATATTTGTAATTCTATAGGTTGATTGTAGTTTGACCCACCTTGTCAGACTGTGACTTTGCTGTATGAATTGCTCCTGACAAAGGGCCTCAGTGGTGACCTTGTTCAGGACTCCTAGAAATCCAGGACCCACTCTTCCCTCCTTATGTCCAATAAAACTCTGCTAACTTCTTCTTTTGATTTGCGACAGCATTCCTCCATGTAGTGGGACCAGGAACTCAGCACATTTGACATCTAACAAGTTGGGGGTTAATTTCTCCTGTATCATTTTACTTTACTGTTCTATAGACAACCCATACTTTCACTCCAACTGCACAGGGCAAAACAAAGATCTCCAAAGATAGCCTGCATCCTATGAAGTGCAGAAAGTCATTAGTAAATCTAATCTTTGCAATTGTCTTGTCACCAGTTTTTCTAGAGAACCAACTCATCTAGAGAAACATCCGTCATTACTGCATTCCAAATAAAATTAAAACTAAAGCCCTGGGAACTCAAAAGCAAACACAGAGGTTCTAAGACCCTCTCAGCTGCTGTTCACTTGCTGTGAGCCTGGGTTTCCTTTGTGTTTTCCTCTCTTCATCTGGAAAATGAAGATAAAAATACCAGAGAACACACGGGCTTGTCAGGGAGTGTAAAGAAGACGGGGTAGCACGTAGACCTCCGCCTGGCACACTGATCAATGTAAGAGTGATACAAAAAACAACTGTTAGCCCCAAGACCCTCAAAATGTCACCTAAGCAGTGATATCAAGGGTCAGACCCAGACAAAGCGAATTTGTAGGAAGGGCTGGAGATGGGGTCCTGGGGCCTGCTCCCGGCACTGCAGTCCCTGGGGTGCAAAGTCCCCGCGCTGTCGCCGTGTGCCGCTGGGTTGATAAGCGGCGGCAGGAAGTGTTAATTTCTCGCTCAGCGCGTGTGCGCGGGCGCTCGGCGAACAATAGGTTCCAAGGCGACCGCTGCGCCCCCGGCCCCCACCGGCGCCCCGTTTCCGGACTCCGAGCCGCACACATCCCCCCTTTGTTTTCCCGGGAACGGCCGCGCGTGTCGCAGCCGCGGTCGCCCCACCAAGCTTTTCCGCCGGGGGCCGCGGGGTCGCGGGGAGGAAGCGGCGGGCGGCGGAGGCGGGGGCCGGGGCCGAGGAAGTGTCGCCGCCGCCGCCGCCCGCCGCTGGGGAAGAGCTGCGCGCCGCGATAAGGCCCCGCGCGGGCCATTGTCTGCCCCGCCGCCCAGTGAAAGTCCTGGCGGCCGCCGGCGGGGTACGCGTCCTCCGCACCTGCAGCCCGCAGCCCGCAGCCGCGCCCAGTCCGGCCCGGCCCCCTGCGCTGCGCCTCCCGACCCCGCCCCAAGGGTGGGGCCACCGGAGGGCTCTTCAGGGCCTTTTGTCCAGGGGATCGCAGCCGCAACGGTTCGCCAAGGAAAATGCCCGCGGCCTCGGTAGATTCTGAGCCCGGAGAGTGAAGGCCACTTGCGTGTAGGAGCTGTCCTGTTCCGAAAAAAAAAGGCTAAACAGTAACTTTCATTGATTATATGCACACAAATTAATGTGTTTAATATGTTCACATGAGGCAGACATCAATAGATTTTTTTTTTGGTATTTACAAGATAATTGCAGAATCTCAAAAAACAACTTTTCAACTTTTTTTCTTTTTAATGCTTATAAGCAGTTGTGGTTGAAATGAGACCCCCATTGACAGCTGTATGATGCACTTTTGCCCTCGTACACATGCAGGGCAAAGCCTGAGCTCTCTTTAAACCTTCCCTTTCTCCCTGACTCCTACCCCAGGCAGAAGCCAGGGCATGCTGGTCTCACCTACCCCGGGTGGAACACCTCTGGCTGCTTCTCTCTGCTTTGGTTGCTCCTCTGTCTGCCTCTTACCAAAACCCGCAGGGATCTTTATTCGTGATAATTCGGTAGGGAACAAGGAAAGAGAGTGGAAAAGAACATAAATGTGTTACTGTATATATAGGGCTATCGATCATATTGTGTTTATTTTAAACTACCTGTCTGTCTTTGAGTATGTATGTTATAGGCAAATGAGTTAGATAGAAATATTATAGGCAGTTGGACAGGGTTATGCCCTCCAAGGAGCCAGTAGAAGGCCAGATACCTTGCAACTGTGGGGGAGACAGACACCTCCTGCCACTGTGGGCCAGGCCTCAAGACAAAGGATCAAACAAATACACCCACCTCCTAAGGACTGCTATTCTAAATAGGTCTCTATCACCCTGAGGAAGCCAGGAGTCACCATCACAAACCCCTACAGGAAGAGTCACTGCTCTTTAAGCACTCCCCTTGCTACATGACTCGCTTCCCCATCTCTCCCCAGTTTAGTGAATTTTACCAGAGCAATTACTCTTACTGGTTGACCCTAGTTCTGTCCCACCTCATGCCCACCTGCCTTGTGAATTGCCATGTTTTCCCCACCTTAGACCTGCCTCACTTTGTGGTTTTACTCTATAAAAGTCTCTAGAAAAACAGTCTTTGGCAACCAACTTGAGACCCTTCTGTCTCTCGGACAGAAGCTTTGCTTCTCTCAATAAATATATTCTGCTCTTAACCTCTGTTGTTCTTAAAATTCATTCTTCCATTTTAGAGAACACGAACTTGTACCAGACATCTAGTAGGGTTAGGAGTTTCATTCCCCTGTATCACATGTAGAGCTCTAAATGCGCTTCTCAAGGCTACATTAAGGGCCTCTTGAAAGAAAAAAATGTGTTTCAGAGGAAAAATATGCTTCCTCTGTAGCACACCCTTCCTTGCTGCTAATTCCAGACCTGTTCAGGGTCTCTGAGGTATTTGGCCACTGTATATTGTAGGTAATTGATAGCAAGTTAAATTCTGTCCTGCCTAGTAAAGATTTAGTTGAACTTCACTAGCTCCTTTGTAGAAAATGTAATTTTGTCTCCATTTTTAATTCACCTCAAGATTCTGTATATATTTATGTATATTTGTGTATGTCTCACTGATATTTGTGCCCTTTTGACTTTTTTTTTTTTTCCCGCATTGGTTATAACGCTGGTCTGGTTGCTTTTAGGGATATTTTAAAGAGTATAAGAGTAGAATAAGTTCTTTACTAGGTCATTGTAATTCATATCTGCATGCAAAACATGGTTTTACATATTTCTGAAAATTATCTTTTAACTGGCTTCCTAATTAAGAGTTTTGCAAATCAAAAGGAAAGCAAAAAGGAAAGACAGGGAAAAAACTTAGAGCTTTAGTTCACCATCAGACACAGGTGGCAAATTCATTAATTTTTTCATTATACATAAGGGGCACTAACTAAAGGCTTTTTTTACAGTAGGAAGCTAATGTGAAGCAATTATTGTATCTCTGAATTATTTTTATTAACTACTAAGGTAATGGAGGGGAGCTAGGGAGAGCCCCAGAATTGGGCCAGCAGATTGCTATTTAAATCCTGGATGGTACCACTTGTATGTTGTGGCCAAGTAAGTTACTTCTTCTTCTGAGCCTGACTTTCCTTTTCCATAAAATGAGATTACTAACATCTACCTCCCCAGGGTTGTTGGAAGAATAGATGAATAATCTTTGTAAACTAGCCTACTGTTATTTTTCCCTGCTGCCCAGGAAATGATGGTTTCCTCCTTACACCATACTGTTTGTAATTTGGGACAAAGATATAGGAAATAGCAAGAAATAGAAGATATTCAAACTGCAAAGCTATCAGTACACAGTACAAACAAGATTTACAGGTAGGCCAAAATACAACGTTCAGAACTGATACTTGGCTCTGTGACCTGGAGTAAGTGAAATCATTTCTCTGAACTGCTACTTTTTCATTTGAACAATGAGATTAAAACATACACCTGAGAAAGTTATGGGGGGGGGGACAACAAACAACGAATGTCAACTTCAGCTTGACGCAGTGGCCAGCAGAAAGAACACACTCCATAAATGCTACCTATCACTAAGATCTGTCAAAATAATTCAATACAGACTCTAATTATGACCACAGTTCCTGATTTGCAGTAGCATATTTATTGACAAGCTGAATGCTATGATTTCCTATTTTTTTTCAATAGACCACCATGAATAAAAATTCCTCCTCCTAACTTGGAAGTATTCTCCTTGAAGCGGCTATTAGCTAAAGAAAGGAATTATATCATGAATGCTAACCTGACAAATCTGTTTCTACATGGAGGAGAAATACTTAGTTGTCATCTGTAACTACAACTATCCCTGGGGTGCAAGGAGGTAGAAGTTTCAGGAAAGGAAAAGCGAAATCTACATTCTTGAGTACTTTATTAAAGTAGAGCGTGAACAGAGGGATAAGGACTGTTTTTCATCTATGGCAACAATAAAATAGTCTAATCAATAAAATAGTCTAATCACAACATAAGTTACGCAAGTAAATAAAGATGACCACACTTTGTTTCTCTTTCATTTACAGTATTTTGTCCTTCTCCAAAACACTATAAATGAAGACATAAGTGAGTAGTCAAAACATGGACACCAGCTACACAGACTTCACAGACTGGCTAAGAATTGACTGTTTAAGTGGGGCGATTATAGGTGAAAAGATGACCAAGGGAACAATCCCACTCTCTTTCTGAAATTCAATTGGCAAACAGAGAAGACTCAGTGAATAATAGAAGATAAAGTTTTAGGGGAAAGAAAAACAAACATAGGGAAGTACCAAGAGGAAGAACCACACACCTGTGCAGTCAGTACAAACCCAGGCGATGAAGCTGCAGGAATGATGAGTAAGTGTTAGTGTGAACAGAAGAGTTGAAAAAGCTAAGGCAATCAAGAAGCCACAGGGTTCCCTGGCAAAGCTGGCTGGCTATTTGCCTCCTTCCCACAGTGGTTTGTCAGTCTTGAAAGGCAGATGACTAGAGAGGTTGAGTGCTTCCTGGTCTCTGCACCTACAGAAATTCTGGGGATTAGCTCTAGTCTAAGATGCTTGGAATAAGAGAGAGAGAGAAAGAGACTCTTTTTTCTCTCTATTTTTCCCTCCCTCCACCCCTCCATTCTTTTCTCTTCTCTTTTCTTTCTCTCTCTGTCCTTGTACATCTCCAGCCCTTTTTTTTTTTGCGGCAGCGGGGATTGAACTCGTGACCTCGCGCTTGCCGGGCTGGCGCTTAGGCCACGGAGCTAGATCCCCAACCTCTCCAGCCCTTTTTTAAAATTTGGAGACAGACTCCTGCTAATGTCCCATGTGATCCTCCTGCTTCGACTCCCCAGATTTCGGGGATTACAGGAATGCACCACCACATCCTGCTTCTCCTTCGTTTTATATACCAACTGGACATAGATCTAAAGACTCTAAGGGAAGAAAGAGCTGCAAAATGGAAAGAACCTATTTCCCTGAATCATCATGAGAGAAGAGCTACTTACTGACATGACAGATGCATCTGGCTATTTCTTAAAGAAAAAGCAAATTTTATTGCGTTAAATCACCCTAACTTACACAAAAAAATGAGAGTGGTCTGGATGAAGAGTTGAGATGTATGGTCATGTGACTGTGAGCAAGGTTACAGGCCCTGCCATGGACTGTGAAGATAGTTGAGTGTGTGCTCTTTAATGAAACATCTATGTGAGGTCTATTGAAGGGTCTGGTCCACATGTAGCCCTAAAGCTTATCTCATTTATTGGAGATGTTATAAGACACATCTCTGATGTTTATGTCATACACAGATAAAGAAATAAATGGATATGGCCACATATGTATGTACATTTATATATGTAATCATTTAGAAGACCATTTTCTTTTCATCTTTTATATGCATTTCAAATTCTCTTACAAAATTTTCTTTGTAACAACTTCATGCATGGATATATACTCACAAAAGTGATCATTGCAAATCTTATGTGGCAACTATTTTTCTATTTATTAGAGCCTAACACTCCCAAAAGGTAAAGCATAACATTTAGATTGGCCTCGATAAAATATTTACTAAATGCAAAGTGGGGCAAGTAAACAGTAAAAGAATGACCTAATCTTTGTGAAACAAGATGCTTCCTAGGAAGCGCTTGTCTAAAGGTCAGTTTCTGATGTTCCCAGGAGGCTGTCTTGCCAATGATGTCAGGGGGGCTGTATGGCCGTTCTGTGGCATTGAAATATTGAAGTAGGAGGGAAGAAATAAGATAAGTAGAAAGGAGACCAGAAAAATCATAACATTAAAATTTGAACATATAAGAAAAACTACAACTTCAGGACGAAAATTTTTCTAACGCTGTAATGCCTTTATTCCTTCCAGGAAACTCATTCTAAGAAAAACAATTTCTGAGGGTCTTGAAGATACAATAAGCCTGTAAATTGGGCCCATGGTTTTCATTTATAAATAAAACTTGTGCTTTTCTCTCCACAGACCTCTACGCTCAAAGAAGCAGCACTATTAAGCAACAGATCTCTAACTTCAAACACACGCAGATAGTTTACCATCTAACCTGGCCCACCAAATGGGTAGCCTGACAGACAACAGGAATAAACATCTCAGAATGTTCATTTAAAGACACCCAAGACTACAAAATCCCCAACACCAGACGGTAATGCACCTCTCTCTTGAAGGCCCAGATTCCCCTCTGTACTTCTTTCTGCCTAATCAATCTCTTTTGCTTCTGGCCTGTCCTGAAAATTCTTTTTCTACAATGGATGTCAGCAAGCCTATAACTTACCCCATGGATGGGGTCAGTCGTGGTCCTCATATCCTCTTTGGATTCTTCCTTGGTGACAGTACGATTGGAAATGCATCTTATTCTGAGCTCTGATTTATTATTCCTTAATGATTCAGACAGGTCCCTTAATATTTTAAGTTAAATTTGGATAAAAAAGAGTGTTTAATAATAGAACATCTAACTCAGTAAAGAGAAAACACCCTCTCGAAGTATAGTAGGGATTTCCAGGAAAGGATTTTGTGTCCAGAGCTGTTTAGGATTTCTCCTGTAGTTCAAAAATATGCCTAAAACCTTTAAAAATATGTGGGAGAGAGAGAGAGACAGAAAAATAAAAAGAGGCAGAGAGAGGGAGAAAGAGAAATCAAAGGAGCATGAGAATGCAAAGCTATATTTTCCCTTGACACCCAAGGCCACACAGGGGACAAGTGAGTGTCACTTATGTTGAGGATACAAGGTGTAGTAGAACAGTGACAACTCTTACACAGAAAAATGAATGTCACAGCCAACTTGGAGAGCTTTTGAAAGTTAGTGGAAAAATGTAGTATTACATTGAGTCTTTTGCATGTATAAACAGAAGAAATAGCATGTATTAAAATGAGCAGAATTTGTTGTAAGGTTATTTATTGACTTTGTTCTAAGCATTCATTCAAAATACTGACACAAAGGCGTGAAGCATAAGGAATGTCAAAGCCCTGCCAATTATTTTATTTTATTTCTTTTGCTTAGGAATGTGAATTGAATACCTATTAGGGTTAACAATCTCAATCTTCATCACATGCAGCTACCATATGCCTCCACCCATACTCATGACTGTTCTCAGGAATCAGATCATCTCTTTTGTGATATGAGGTTCCTGGAATTCGTGGAGACTTCCGGAGTGTGTGCTGGAAAGGAGCATACCTAAGTAGTGTAAAAAGCATAGGATTCTTAATTTTAATGGGAAACATTTTTTTTTTGCTTTCTGACACAAGCAGATCCTGCTGTGCTTGACAAATATGTTCTAGAAGGAAGCTCAATCTAGATGTTATGTATAACTTTATCTTATTCCCCTTTGAGTACTACTGTTCTTGCAAACTGATCTCTCTGCTGCCAAAGTCATTACACCCTTTTCCTCTCGCATTGTCCCTCTGTAAATGTCAGGAATAACTACGTTTTTATTTGCAGAGATACCACTGCTATGAATGAGTAAAAATTTTCTGCTCCCCCACCTCGCTCTCTTTACCCTGTGTGCATTCTACTAATATGATTTGTTGAACAAATTGTTCCATTAATCTGGGGCTGTTTGACAGAGTGAGAAAATAAGTGCCAAAGTGAGAAGATTCACAAGAATCGGAAATCTCAGTGCCTCTTTCTCAAGGTAAATAGTTATTATATCAGGGTGTCAGACTGCTGAAATGGATGTGCTTTCTTTCTCAGTTTGTAAATGTCACTTTTCCTCAGCCCATCAGGGTGACAAATGAGGTGTGGGTTACAGTAAGAGTTCATTCTTTGACAAAGTTCTTAACAGTCTATTTCAACAGAAAGCATCCCGCCTTCCTCACTTGTATAATCTAAACCCTGTAGCACTGCCAGAAACGTCCCACTTCTGCTCATGCTGCTTTATCACAATGCTCAAAGAGAAACATCTCTGTAGCCAAATTTAAAATCTCAAATAAAAGTAAAAGTAAATAGATTAGAAAGTAATTTATAAACCATGACACAAATTTCCCAGGGAAATTCCACTTACCGGTTTGCAAGAATTTTATGATCCAAGGGAAATTTATTTTATTAAGGTTCTTGTTTGAATGTTCTTTCACTTTTTTTAAAAATCAACATTAAATGTTGAGGATTTTGCTACAGTTTTTTTTATTCTAGTTAATAAATTTTGTATCCTAATGTATATAAATAATTTGGGTAAACAAATTTCTATAACAATAAATGAATGAGACAGAGACTGAGTAAAAGAAAATTCTGCATCTGATTTCTTCCAAATATGTTTCTTTGATTAAAGTGAGAAATAAAAAAACCCACACAAATGAAGCTGGCAGATTATATAACAAATGGAGCTTAAGGTAATTTGTGCAAATACATTTCATGATGACAAGATATAATAATGGAATGAGAAGACCAATGTTAATGTATAGTGTATAAGTTGATACTATTGCTCTAAGAATCACATATTTTTGTCCAGGGTGCAGTTACAATTATTTTATTGATCGTATCCACCATCACTGAAAAGTCTTTCTCAACCAATTTTCCACATTAACACTATCTATCACGTTTAGTCACAACCAAAAGATTCAATTATTGATTCATCAAGGTCTATCTCATTCCATACCACTTGCTTACTCAGTCTTTGTTATTCTGTTGTTTAAACTCCCTGAGCCTTGATTCCATCTCTAAATTGGGTATAATGTCATCCTTAGACATATGTTATCCTCACAAAACAGCTGTGAGTACTGAATGAGACAGATGTACATACTGAACTTTCAAGGGAAATAAATTGTACTCATTTATAGTGGCAACTTCATTATTAGTTGGTTCCAGGAATTGTGGCAAGTACCAGACATGAATGCTAAAAAAAAAAACTGTTTTGGCTGAAAAGGGTAGCAAGTCACAAGGCAATTAACACCAAAAAGTTTTAGCTTATGCATGGAGTACTAAACATTTGATGAGTGCTAAGACAAAAATTTTGCTTCAAAATATTGCTAGTACATATTAGACAAATTTAAAGCACTCACGACTACATATATGAATTTTTGTGGGGAAGTGAAATGATAGTTTTCCAAGGAAGCTCAAGGAAAAAGTAAAGAGTCAGTGGATTTGAGATTGGTAGATAAAGAGAGAGGAAATACCCAGCAAAAAAAAAAAAAAAAAGAAGAAGAAGAAAGAAGAAAATATCAGCACACTAGAAGTCAATAGAGAGAGAAAAGATGTATTGATTTAAAATGTCAAATTCAGAGAGAGTAAATGGGTCCATGGGTTGAGGAAGATACAAGTAGAAAATGAAAGAATGGAAGATCTAACCATTCCTAAGGCTCCATAGGATGATCCTTCAGGTACAATGTGAAAATTAGCATGACCAACCAGTGGAGCTCTAGAGGAGAGCTTGGAGAAGAAAGGATGAGCAGAGAAGGAGACACATGCAGAGTTTCTTGATCCAGGAGCATCATGGGCCAGCATGGGTCATTCAGCCTTGGAATAGATGAAAAGGAATGTAGTGACCGGAGGAGAGGCCATGGCTGTGAAGACACAGAGGGTGGAACAGTGACCATAACTTCCCTGATCTTTTGGCAGTCAAGTTTTTTAGCTGCAGGTGCTTGTATAACTCATGTAGCTCCAAATTTATAACAGAGCATAGAAGCCAGTAATCATAACGGGACATTTTAATAAACAAATTACAACTGAGAGCTTCTCTTCACCAGAAAGAGCCATAAATAGTGAAAAGAGCCACAAACAGGTGAAAATGATTACAAACCCATGAAGTCAAAAGCCCACTGTCAAAAATAAGCAGAATAAAGATAAGCTATGTACAGGAGCCTAATAACTTCAATGAATACAAATATTACGTGCCATAACATGTGTTAAGATTAATAATATCAACTAGAATGAAAATCGGGACAGAAAAATTAGAAGAGTAGGGAGGGGTGGGAGGGAAGGAGACGATTAAAAAAAAAGAAATAAAGTGTATTATTATGCACCTGTAGCCACTCCCCAAGATGATTGATTGCAAACCGCATGTACTGCAAACATGTACTAATAAAATTTTTTAAAAGTTAAAAAAAAAAAAACCTCTACAAATCAGTAAGCAAAGAACAGAACAGTACTAAGAAGGGAGATTTCTTCAGCCTTCTTAGAGTCTCTGGCTGAGTCTGAAAATAAAAAACTGAAGGAGACAGATTAATAGCAGAAATACATACAAAATCATTTAACAATGTTCAGTGTGAGCTATGAGGAAATGAAGACTCAAAGAAAGGAAAACCTGAATGCTTTAATTCTAAGTCTGATGAAGAGGTGGAAAGTTGTGGAGAAATATGATTACACAAAGAGGTTATGTTCTAATAGGAATAAGCTGGGGAACAGAGCAATAAGCTGTTGTTCAAACTCCTCCCCAGGTCTGTCTTCAGTGATGAGCTCATTACTCTTCTTGGGGAGAAGTGCTCCAGCGTCTTAGGAACTTTAGGGGAAGATCAGCTAGGTTTCAGGCCCACTTCGGAGGGGAGAGTGCAAAGGTAATCCTTTCTAGTTCATATGGCACTCATTAGGAGGCAAGGCTGGGAGAAGATAACAGAGATCCCCCTGTTTCTGTCTATTTTCCCAATTTCCTGAAGGTTAAAATATTCAGTAGGTCAATGTGCTGCTTTTTGGAGTAGTGTAATCTGATCTCATCATTACACAAAAAAATAGAGTTCAGCAAGCCACTTCTAAAACGGAAAATCCAAATGACCACTGAATATAGTAAATTTGTGCTCAGTGTCATTAACATTGAGAGAAATGAAAATGAAAACTACAATTGGCAATTAGGAGAATGCAAATAGAAGCAGAATGACAAAAATTAAAACTGTTTATTGTCAATGTCAAGTGTGGCTGAGGATGAAGGTCAGTGGGAACTGCAACACACAACTTACAAGAGTGAACATATTTGCTAATTTATTGTAAAATGCTCTTCAAGAAAGTGGGCAATCCATTCAAAGTATATAGCTGGGGTTAAGATCACCCAGTACAACACCCAGTGCAATAACATGAATAAATATTGCAGACATGATGTTGAACACAATGTACATCTATCATATCACTTGCAAGTCATGTTTTAAAGAACCATACTGTTTTAGTATCAACACCAGAGATCAGCAGACAAGGGTCTACAGGATTGTTTTTAAATAAATGAGAAAAGGAAAACAAAAGATAGTGATTATAAATGGCCTTTAAAGTCTAAAACATTGATTATCTGTCATTTTCAGAAAAAAAAATTTCTCACCTCTGATCTAAATTATAAATAAAAGTGAGGAAGCAACCCCAAGATTTAGGATAATGCTAAGTCATAGAGGAGGAAAAAACAGTGACAGGGAGAGTAGCTCCCTGTCTGGGATGGTGACAGTGACTTAAATCTTCAACTAGGAAATTTCTCCTTGGGGGAGATTTTAAAATAATAAATGCTTTTTGTACAGGGAATTGAACACAGGGCCTTGGCACAGAGATATGTCTTCAGCCCCTGCCTCCCTCCTTTTTGAGACAGGGTCTTGTTAAGTTGCTAAGTTGCTTAGGCTAGGCTTGAACTTGGAATTTTCCTGATTCTCTGCCTCTTAGAGAGTTGAGATTACAGGTGTATACATTCTCACCTGACTTAAAATAATCATTTTTAACCTGTATATCTGTACCTGTGCATGTAACTTGCACATTTCATGCACTTTCTCTTTGTAAAGTATGTTTAGCAACTGGTAGAAAACACACCCTTCCTTTACACATAAGTTCATTCCAGATCTCTTTCACTAGCTGATGTGAACCTAGTGGAAGTAGTGACCACACAGATTTATATCAAAGTAGGTGATAGTTGGGCAGGAACACTAGGAGTGTCTCTTTACTCACATCTGTTTGAGATAGAAAAGCCAGCGGCAAGGACTTTATTGTAGAGAGGAACCAAAAAGGAAGAATTTCATGAAGGGTGAAAGGGGAGTTATGACCATGAATGAGGTAATGAAGAGTGATGTCAGGAGCAA
>RJWT010030629.1:0-14572 GCA_004365215.1 Cuniculus paca | reverse complement strand
TTAGCCATGGTAAAATATTAACTCAAATGAAATTATCCTATGGATAATAAGGGAATTTGATTTCTTCTAAAATGTAACATTGTTGCATATCGATGAATAACTATTGTTTATATTTTTCCACTGATTAAGTCTTCTGTCAGAAGCAAAGGTATATAGAGATGTTCTAAGCTCTTGGCATTCTTGTTTAAGGATCATGCTCAACAGCAAAGGAAGCGATTAGATATCTGTAGCACATAAGCGCAAAAGAACAGAGGTAGCAGTAACAGCATTAAAAATACATACAACTTATTTGGAATTTTAAACAAGCAATAGTGGTTGTTTCTTCTTAAGACATTATAACCACAGAAGCAGCATTTATAAATTGAGGAAATTGTTGCTTTGATATTTAGATTTTCATTTTGGAGTCACACAGTGTTTATGATTCTGAAGGTCCCCAACAGGATGGCTGCTAAGTGCAGGGAAGGCAGGGGGAAGGGAAAGATCTTATGATATTTCACAAAATGCATCTTAACATTGTTTGGCTCTCTTTTCTGATGTTTGCTTCACATGAGAGGCAGGTAGAAACATGCTTAGAGTTAGATATTGGTTGTTACCCATCCATCCATCGATCTATCCATCTATTAATTTGATCCTTTAATAAAAATGTATTGCATGTTTACTATATGTTAGGCACAGGGAAAGCTTTAGAAATACTAAAGTGAATGATAAAGGTCTTGCTCTTCTGGTCATCCCAGTGAAGGGCAGGGCATGCTATTTAATTAGGGAAGGGCAGAGTTTTAAAAATTGGGCAGGGATTTTTCCAAGTGATGTAGTTGGCAGGAAAGTGTGGCAGGCATAAGCAGAGAGATGAACATTTGAGTAATATTATCAGCAAATTTAGTTTAATAGGGCTGTTTATGGGGTACTTGAGAGAGTAATGCAAGACCATGTAGGTAGCTTAGTAAGATCCAAGTCAAGCAGGCTTTTGCATGCTGTGCTGAATGCCTTGAATCTTTTCTTAGAATTTGCAAACCATGTTGAGGAAAATGGTGCCATGTTATGATTTTTAAATAGCCAACACTGGTGAATTTTGGGGAGAAAACAAAAGCTTCATTATCCAGCTCAGCTACAGATTCTGTATGTAGAATACCTCTTGTTTATTGGCAAAAAGTTTTGAAAAGCTCCTGAAACCTATTCCTCTTCAACTGTGAGGCCATTCATCTTTAATTTGGAGCAATGCAAAAGGCAAGAAATGGAAAATTAGCCAACAGTTCGGTGGCAATGTGGCCCTTGCACGTCTGTTTGTATAATTTGCATGTGAAATGTGAAAGTGTAGGACTATAACAGAAGCAATCATGAAAAATCATTTGTTGGCTGATTTGGGGTCAATAAAATGTCAATGGAAATGCTTAATTTGGTTCTAATGTGCTAATATTCTCCCCATTTTTACATACATTAGTTAAAGTGCTCTAATGAAGTCAACATACTGTGGTAGGGCCCAGGGACCACGTTGCTCATTGGGGTTGAGTGGGGATGGCTCTTACAGGCACCCGGAAATTTGTTTTGGTTTGGAATATTAGTGTGGAGACAGAGTTGCAAATCCTTCCTTATTTAAGTAACCACAGCTATTTGTACAGTTGCAGTTCTAATTATGCTTTTGTCTATACTATTAGATTCAGTTTAGATAGTACTATCTAGAGAGAAACGATGATGACTATTCAACTCAACTTCAGTCTAGTCATGGAAAGACACAAAAACTCAATATTTAAACATGACTTGTAGACATTTCTTCTAGTAGATTTGTGTTCCAAATCTTGCAAACACTAGTGACTAAACAATAATTTAAATAATTGAAGCCATCTCATGTAATAGAGTGCCTTAGATTTGCATAGTAACTTATTTAAAAAATATTCTTACATTGTTTAATATGATTCTTAGAGAAGGTATGAATTTAACTTTTTATGTGAAGAAATGTGAGGTAAGGGCTTTAGGAAGTTCTCTGGATTCATCCTCTTTCTTTGAGTGTTCCATGCATTTTATTTCTTTTATCACATAAACCTGTGATGCACCGTTTTTTTGAGAACATCAAACATGAAAACCTGCACCTCAAATCCATCATTTGCTCAGACTTGTGGATTACTCTGCTCATGTACAAAATGTCATTTTGAATCTTTGTGAATTCTAGAGAAACCTGGCCAGTTGGAATTCCTTCTTCATCACCTTCCGCTTGGCTGAGAGGGCTAGTTACTATTCTTCCGCACATGTGCTAATATTTCCCGTCATGTGTTCTCCCTATTCCCAAGTTCCCCATTGACATTTTTAAGTCCTATTTATGATTACAGGTGACTTATCCCAAAGGGATACAGTGGTCATAATATAAAATGGAATAGAAAGGCAGGGAAAATATAAAGACAGTGTGAGCTAATTTCTCAAGTTTAAGCCTATAGTGCAGGGAGATGCCAAAAGAGAACTACTCCAGTCTGGAATCAATTATCTGGTACATAGATGACAAGCAAGGAACTAAACAGATGGAAAAAGAGGTGAATGAAGCACAAGCCACCTGATCCTAATTATGCACACCTACACTTGGAAGTCTTTTTTTGCCAGACATCTTGAATAACTCAGGACAAGGTGGAGGAAAGTTCCCAGGGACCCAATGTAAAAATGCAAACCTTCATAATGAACAAAGTGATCATGTAAAAAGGAATGGGGAAATCATTTTTTGCCAGAGACACTGGAATAAAACATTTAAGTCTTTACTTTTATACTCATATATGGTCAAGAGACTTTGGTACCTTCTAAGAGCTTAATTCATTTTAGATGTTGTTTTGGAAAGGGCATGCAGAAATGTGGTAAAAACATGGTACCCATTATTTAAGAAGTAAATTCAGGGTACATGATGTATTTAAGAATTATTTTATTAGAGAATCTGGTTAGAATCCATGTATTCAGCTGGGTCATTGGAAGAGACTGGAACTGCTATGTCACCACAGGAGAAGAGCCAGGCGAGGAGCTGCTATGTCACCACAGGAGAAGAGCCAGGCGAGGAGAGCAGCCTGGGAGAGAAGGCAGGCACTGTTCTTGAGTGCATGGTGTATGCCCGGAATGTTGCTGGCAATTTCTTATGTGACTTTCATAATTCTTTGAAGTGTGTTTTATTTTTATTTACAGCTGAGGTAATTGAGTTTCGAAGAAGGTAAATAACTTTCCCAAGATAACATAGTGAAAACTGATGAAGATTCAACCTTATTGTCTCTAAAAGCAGCATAATTCTCACTAGAACAAAGAGTTTTAATAAAAAGAGGAGGGACAAGAAATGTAGACCCTGAGCATCTTCCCCAGATATGGGTCTGGGGCCTTGCCTTCTCCTCTTCCTTCCTCTTATGTAGGAGATGTGATGACAAAATAATGTAGATGTTTAAATAAAAAATTGTTACAGTAAAATACTCCTCATAATACCCTCCCTCACTTTGAACGCACTTAGCTGACAGTTCTGGAAGTTCTCTTTCAGGAGTGTCTTTAGTTGCATTGGAAAAGCTACCCTGACACCCTGAAGCAATTAAAAATTCATTAGTTCACCTTTCATGGTCACTTTTACTTTGGGGAAGAACCAGAAGTTGCATGGTACCAAATCTGGTGAATACAGTAGATGAGGACACAATGTAATGTTTTCGTTAGACAGAAATTACTATAAACATTTTGAATTGATTTAAGACATCCAAATAGCCATGAAAAGATACTGATAAAAGAGGACTTTCAGAAGTACTTCAGAAAGTGGCAGGAATTGTGGGACAAGTGCGGCCAAAGTGAGAGGAAATATTTTGAGAAGGATTGTCTTAGACACTTTCCTTGTCTTTGAGACAAAATGCTGGGCACCCACAATTTAAAGGAAGAGAGGTTTATTTTGGTTCATGTTTTCAGTCCATGGTGAGCTAGCTCCAAGTCAGAAAGGCTGTAGTAGAAGGGCCTGGCAGAGGAAAGTTGCTCATGTCATAGCGGCCAGGAAGCAGGTGGAGAAGGGAGGAGCTGGGAGGGAGACACACCCTTCCAGGTCACACCCCTAGTGACCCGCCTTGAGCCAGGCCCCACGTGCTAGCAATACACTCAACTGTTGAACTCAGTGGAAGAATTATCCAATCACCTTCCAAAAGCTCCACCCTGAGGGCATGTATTAAATTTTCAAAATGTCCTGTTCTAAGGGCTGGTGAAATTTCCTCTGTCGAAGTTAGAATGCAATATTAAGAAATTTCTGTCTAAAACTGGAAGATTTTATCCCATCACTGTAGCTTACTTCACTTGTGAGATTAATGTTAAAAATAATATAAACTCTACATCCTTAGGTTTCTCAGGTTTCGTGGGTCTTCTGAGAGATGCTGAGAGTAATCGTATTTCCTGGAACTCTTATGGAAACACACAATATGAAGAGAGTGTAGAAATCTTGGTTTTATCTTGGTCTTTTTACCTCCCCCCATTGAAAAATATAATTATTTTCAGTATGTTTACATACAATGAGCATATATCCCACACTGTCATAATATAAACAATATGAAAATAAAATGATTCAAGAAAATCATGAGACAAAGACTGGTTGACTATGTTTAATTTTATTTTTGCTTGTCATGATATTTTTATCTTTATGAATGTTGTAGCCTTTTTATATTGCCATTATCTCCCCTAGAAAGTTTCTATTAACCATTGTTTAAAAGTAGGTGTGCTAGCAATAAATTCTTAGCTTTATCTCAAAATATCTTTATTTTTCATGTTTGAAGGGAAGCTTTGCCAGATAGAAGTCAGAGTTGACAATTATTTTTTTCAGCACCTGAAGAACATGTTATACCTCTTTCCTTTGGTGTGAGTTGAGAAATCTGTTGTCATTGAATTGAATCATGGATCATGTGTCTTTTTCCCTCTGACTGGCTCCAAGATTATTTTCATAAGTTTAATTATGCTGCATCATAGTGTAGATATCATTGAGATTTATCTACCTTCTTGAACCTATAGATTCATGCATTTCTACCTGTACGGGGAAATTTCTAGACATTGTTTTGTGCATTTTTTTTCAATTTGACATCCTTTTTCCTGCAATTCTCTAATTTTGGTGACACAAATATTAAATCTTTTCTCCTAGATCTGTTCTTTTTTCCCTCTCCCCATCTGTTTCCTCCTTTGTTCATAATGAGTAAATTGTACTGATTTGTCTGATTCAAGTTTCCTGGTTCTCTACAGTTACCTTTACTTTTTAGTCCATTAGACCTGTGTTTAACTTTGATTATTCTTTTAGTTTCATACTTTCCACTTGATTTTTTGTTACAATTCCTATTTCTTTGCTGTGATTTGGTAATTCAGGGGAATTTGTAATTAAGTTTAGAAGCAGTTCTATGATGGTTGTTTAAAATCCTTAGCAGCTACTACTGACATCTGATTCATCTCCATGTAGCCATCAGCTGATTATTTTCTCTAAGTCAAGTTGTGGTTTTCCTGGTTGCTGGCACAAATGAATTTTTTTTTTTTTTTGGTTTTGGAAATCAAACTCAGGATCTCATGCTTGCCAGGGGAGAGTTGTGCCAATGAGCTATATCCCTGGTCCTGGCACAAATGATTTTTGAAAAATTTTATCCTGGACACTTTTGTTACAGTGTTGATCTTATTTAAATCTTCGCTTTAGCACACAGTCACCTTGCTTTGCTTTATTGGCATACGGTCGCCTTGCTTTGGTTAATCTGTGAATTCAGGCTTACTTCTGTAAGCTTTAAGTACAATGACACTTCAGTGTTCAAGGCCCTCTTGATGCTGTTCTGGTTGACTTTATTTTTCTGGGACCACTGGGCGCCTGCACAGTCCCTGCTGGTGACAACTGTATGAGGGAGAGCACTGCCCTGGTTGTCTGATGTCACTTGTCCACTTCATGTAGGAGGAAAGGGGTAGAAGCCACTGGTTCTGAATCTTTTATGTCACTGGTGGAGGGTAGAAACACCTGATCTTGCTGCTGCTGCTGCTTCTTTCTCAGCAGATTTCCCTTTGGGAACTGTGTCGCCCAAGGGTTCACTGCTCAGCGGCAGGTAGGTCAGGTCACCTGCAGGTTGTGGAGCAGGTGGTGGCATCGCCCAAATTCCCAATCCTTTAGCCAACAAGAGCGGAATTTCTTGTTTGTCTCCTCTATGACCATTGGTGGGTCGGGTTGCTGGTCTCTCCAGAGCCCAGACTGGGGCATGTGGGAGGCAGAACGGTAACTCGAAACCCACACATCATCAAGTCCTGTCCTCTGCAGCCTCTCTGCTGCCTTCTTGCCATCCTCCGTGGTCATTCTACAGTTGCCTGTTGAAGAATTCTCACAGTTATTTTATTGTACTTAAATTAGGAAAAAGTGAGTCAAGTTTATCTTTTTCCAGAACTATAAGTCTATGTAGTGTGCCATTTTTGATAGGAAAAAAAATTCATTTTATATTAAATTAACCTCTCATGCTTCAAACAGTAAAGTATGGACCCATTTAAAAATATGCAAACTGTATTTATAAATGGATAAAAAGTATTTGAAAGAAATATATAATAAATGTCAGTAATAGTTATTTTCTGGGTAGTAGAATTTTTTCATATTTCTCTAGATTTTAAAATCATTTTTACAATAGATATATATTGTATGATCTAGAAATAAAAGTTTGGTCTTATTATTCAAGTGGTCCTTATAAAAATTGACAATGAGTGGAGGAGCTGGGAGGGAGACACACCCTTCCAGGTCATACCCCTAGTGACCCGCCTTGAGCCAGGCCCCACGTGCTAGCAATACATTCAACTGCTGAACTCAGTGGAAGAATCCACTGATCTGCATAGAGCCCCATGATCCAATCACCTGCGGATATGACTAATTTTGATAAGAGAAGGTAATATGTTTGCGGTTTTCAAATCTTTGAAGAACTATCAAAATGAAGAGGAATTGAATTTGCAACATGCTTCTCTCCAAGGCAATATTCAGAATAAGGACACGAATTGCAGGGAAGAACCTTTTGACTTGATTTGCTACAGAATTTTGTGCAGCAGATTTGCTCATCAATGGCATGGGCCACTTGTCACGAGCATTGTAGAAGGGTTTGTGTGAAGGGAGGATCCTTCAGGGTGACACCATATTTATTTTGCCAAGTGCATCGTGACGTTCTCATTATGTGCTGCAATAGATAAGGATGTCTTGCTGAAACTGACTGCCAAGTGGAAAATATATTCATCTAGTTGAGAGAGAGTTAGTCTTAACAGCACAGAGTTAACATGAATGCTTCCCTACTTGTCCTTCCTCTGAAAGGGTTACGTGCTTCTTTGCCTTTTTTCTGCCATGAGTAATGCAAGGTGGAGAAACCCTCAATTTCTTTCTTTCCTTCTCCGCATTGTGAGAGATTGGTAAATAAATAGGACATTCCTTCTTCCATTGCTTGGACCCTGTCTTGCACCAATCGGATCCTCACTGAGGATTCCGCTCAGTGTTCAATAGTTTTAAGGCACATAAGAATGTTCTGTATATTTCAGAGGTATGAGAGAGAGGTAGAGTGGTGGGATTAACTGGAAATGGCATCCCATGAGGACAAAGCCCCTGGGTTCAAATGGCCTTGCTGTAGCCCATGTACCACACTGAGGTATCTACTAAAGTCTCTTCCCCAGCCAAGCTTCTGGTAGCTATCCCAGGATATGAGGCCTTCAGCAGATGTTGGCCGAAGGAGCGAGTAAATAGAAAGTCAGGGCAAATCTAGAGACTGACAGAATGCTTTAGGATCTCTCGTAACAAGAGAGAAAAAGACTCTCAGTGAGGAATTTGGATTCTGTACTTGGCACAAACCAACGTCAGAAGAAACTGTACAGCAGAGAACCAGCTTTGGAAAGGAATTCTGCATAGAAAATCAGATATTTTGATGGATCTCAAATAGAACTTTAACAACTCAACCTGTAGAGTTTTCCATTTGTATCCGAGCCATTCAAAACATCTCTTTCAAGAGCAAGGCAAAGCCAAGGCCATATTTCAGCATCAGTGGAATGAGCCACAGGCCTTCGTTACTACAAAACATGAAAGAGGCTTTGAACGTACAGGTTTTGCCTGCATCAAATACAAATATTGAGTGTTTCTTGAAGAACACATGAACCTTAAAATTCTTTAATTCTCAAGATGAACATAAAGCCTGCTCTTTCTGTCTGCTGGGAGCTCCTGGGGAAACAGCTAGCACCAGAGCTCACAGATGAGAAACCTGCAGGGAAAACGGGCTTTCATTGTCCCCTCAGTTCTCATGGAGTCTGGCTGTGTTTCTTCCTGTGGTGTCATGGGTTTTATCTTTTTTTGTTGTAGTTTTCTTGCCGATCTTAAAAACATTCTACTGACACACAATACACCCAACCAATTTTTACAAAGTGGATTTTTTCTTGTAATTTGCACACTGTACAAGAGAGAGAACTTACTTAGATGAGGATGATTTCATGGGCCTCTCCTTTCCCAGCCCCTGCCCCATCACATACTGGCTTTGAACTGTAGATCTTGGAACTCTGCAGTGTGTATTTTGTATCCTGCCTCTTTTGCTCTTCACTGTGCCTGTGAGATTTATCTGCTGTTCACCTTGCTTTATGGAAATCCATTGTGTCAGTGGGCTATAGTTTATCTGACACCATTCTACTGAAGTACTTTGGATTGTTTCTGATTTTGAACAGCATCAATCAAGTGGCCATGAATGTTCTTTTCCTTGTCCTCATCCTTAAAGGAACTATCTATGCATTTCCATTGAGTATATTCCTAGGAGTGGAACTGCAGTGTCCTAAGCTTTATTCAGTTTGAATTGTTTGTGCTAAAGTACTTTCCACAGTAGCTGAACTAATTTGTACTCCCATCAGCAGTGTGTGAAATTCCTGCTGCCTCATAAGATTTTCAACTTGAGTACGTCTTTGAGTACGTCTCTTTATACTAGGCGTTAGATATGTATAAAGTGGTACTGCCTATAGTTTTAACTTCTGTTTCCTTGGTGATTACTAAACTTCAGCCTCTTTTGCTGGTCATTCGAAGATCATCTCTTGCAAAGTTCTCATTCAACTCCTTTCTCATTTTCTACAAGTTATCTGTGATTTTTATATTTTCTATATATGCTTAGTCTGTTAGACATAAGCTTTTTGATATATAGATACATTCAATACATATAAATATATGCATTTCAATTATACTTACCTGCTCAATGTTTGCCTTTTTATTTTTTTAATAATGTTTTGTTTTGGACTTAAATCCTTAATCCAATTTATCTCTTTTTTTATTTATGATGAGAGTTTATGAATGCTTAGAAGAGTCTGCTTACTCTCTGGTCATAAATGCATTTTCCTGTACTTTCCTGTTAAAAGTTTCTCTGCTTAATGTTTTCACATGTAGATCTCTAATTTACCTGGCATTGACTTTGGTGTTCAGTATTGGGTGGAATTAAGATTCACTTTGTCCTGTAGGATTAACATCTAGTACTATTCATGAAAGAGGCCTCTCTTCCTCATAGCACTGTAGGGATCCTTTGAGCTAAATCAAGTGACCACATAGCTTTGAGTTGGTTTCTCAGATGTCTGTTATATTCCAAAACTCTATTTATCTCCCTTTAGTCTTTTAAAACTAATATTACAGATACAGTTACAATCTGAAATCTCCATATTAACTAATTCCTAAGCTTCCCTTTTCAGAAGTAACCATGATTCAACTTCATTCTCTTGAACATTGATATTTTTACCATACATTTATATGATTTCAAATTTGTAGTAAGTGGTGACTATTTCATCTTGGTATAATTTTTGAAACATAGTCAAGTTTTTGTATGATTTTTTCACTCACTTAAAATTTAATTCATATATCACAATGAATAACCATGAAATTTATTTATTGTTTGTTTAACTTTCTCTTCTTGATGAACAATTAGTATGCTAACTTTTTCTTTGGCTAGTATAGTGCTCTGCTAAAAATTGTCTTGTGCATCTTCTTCTACATGAACATTCTCAAGGGGAGAGATGTAGAAATAGAAATGTTTGGTTGAAGAGTATTTGCACCTCCGACTTTACTACATATTGCAAAATGTTCTCCAAATTAGTCATACCAGTTACTTCTGCTCATCAGCATAGCATGAAACTCCCCACGGTCACATCTTCACCATTGCTTGTTTTTGTCAAGTTATTTTAATTTTGTTCTTATCTGATATGTGTGAAATTAAACCTTATTCTTGTTGCAAGAGGCATTTCCCTGTTGAAAAGTGACCTTTAGTAGGTTTTCACATATTTTCCAATCTTAAGTTTTTTTTGAATTGCTGACTGAGATGTCTTCTATTTCCTATTAAGTTGCCTCTCATGAATTTGAAGATACTCAAGAATCAATAAAGGTTCATTTTGAATTGTAGGTTTAGTAATTTTCACAAGCATTTTGTTTAGAACTTCAAAATAAAGACAAGAGAACAGCCTTTATTCAAACACGATTATGTCCATTACAGTAATTATGTTGTAAGTAGAGTTTCATTTTTCAGTTTAATTATCTTTTATATTTCAAAGATTTTAATTATTTCTATGTAATTTTATAAATTTGACTGTCTTTATTCAATAATTTGTTATTTAAATCAAATGTTGTCCCTTTGATCAACCTAAACAGATGTTTTAAACTCTTTGGCAGGTTACTTTACAGCATTAATGTAATTTTGAATTTGTTCATATTCCATTACTTGTTTCTGTTAGAACATTATCTTGTACATCTCATGCATTATGCAGTCTTGTAGGTTAAGTCATTTGAGTGGTAGGACTAGTGTCTCCTTTCCTTATCCCTACCTATAGAAAGGTAAGACAGAAATTTTATTCAATGACAAGGCAGATGTGAAGCACCATGCTAATGATTAGAAGAGAAACAAATATTGCAGACACTAGCAAAAAAAAATTTCTTATTTTTACTCTAGACACCAGGCTAAGTTAAATGTGAAGGATTGCAGTATTGGGAAAAATTTCGATTTTCTATGTATTTTAAGTGAACTTTCATTATTTTCAGCAATGGAAAATTATGAAAATAATCTGCTTTTGCACTGTAAATAATGCACAAATATGCAACACTTCTGTAGTTAACTCCCAGCCACCTGCTTCTACCATCCTTCTTTACTCTTGGAAGGGATAGGCAGCCTATAGATTTCTAGAAGATCCTGACCCGAGGCAAAGAAGCCTCCAAATCATTGAATGAGAAAAGAATTTGGAGTCACCACACTGACGCTGCCTACACTCACTGCTTGCCATTCACCAACTGCTAACCTTAGGTAATGGCTTAGCTTTTCCGCAACTGGAAAAAAAATACTTGCCACTTGCAACCGAAAGGAGGAAGGGTTAATTATTCCTTGAATTTTCAGAGGATTCAGTCCATGGTCAGCAGGCTTCACAGCAGAAGCATCATTGTGGAAGGGTGTGGCAAAAAAAATGCTCAACACATGGTATCTGAAACCACAGAGCAGAAGAGCCAGGGAGGAAGGTGTCAGTCACCAGAAGTAATCCCCAAGGTCATATCATCATGACCTATGTCCTCTTACAAGGTCCCAGGTTTTAATAGTCAATTTTGCTATGAACTCGTCAATGGGTTAATCATTGGCAAGGTTAGTGTCTCCTTAATCCAATCATCATTTCAGTAGTCTCTGCATCCAGTCAGGTTGACAATCGAGATTAAGTGACATGGGCAATAACCCTAAGCCCAAGGTAGAAGTTTTTAAAAGAAGAATAATTTGATTAAAACATCATGTGAGGGCAGTATGAAGTGCTATCTAGGTGTACAGCAAATGCGGTTTCTGTGAGCGCCTCTTCCTTGGCCATGGCCTCCCACGATGATGATCCTGCAAACTTCTCTAGCTCTTCTTGTTGTCTGGTCCACAGCAGTGGGAATAATATTTTTTATAGTTCAAGGACATAACCAAGCCTAGGGAAGTATATTTAAGACCAAAAATGATTCAAATATAAGAACTGTATCAAAATTAGCATGGCTCTTACTTATCCTAACCTACTTTATTTTTCTGCATAGTACTCATTGCTATTGAAATACACGCACATTTTGGCATATTTCTTTGTATTTCTTCAAGAGGACTGGGATATTATTTATTGTCAGAGCCTGTTGGCACATAGTAGGCATTCAATGAAAATTTACAGAAGGAATGAATGGAAGGTGGTTTTTATTACTATGGTCTTTTTTACTTTCGAACAAACTGAACTATTTCCATTGTTTTACTTTGATAACCTCAATTGTCCCTTCTCAAAGTCTAATATATACTCTTTTTTCTTCATTAGGTTGTTAGATTCACTAGTTTCTGCATTCATTCCATATGCATCAAGCTGATGTGAGATTCTCTAACTTGTCCTTGTCTTGTGATGTCAGCAGCTCTGTGACATTTTTTCAGCATCAGGCAATCACACAGGCACAAAAGCCACCCTGCTTATCTCATCATGGCCAGCTACCCACCTACATGAAGAGCTTGATTAGAAAATTAAATATGGAAACCTTAACATTTAACTGCACAAGGACAGCACTGTTATCTGTTGGTTTGAGTACAGATATTTATTCTTTCTTCTGTTTCCAGTACTGTAGTTATCAGTTCCAAGCCATTTCCAATGCTAGGCTTTTACTGATTTGTAGTATCTTTTGCTGGCTCAGTAACCTTTTTGATAATTAAAACAAATGTTATCAAGTATTGCAGCCAATGGCCTTTTTAATCATCACCATAATTCTTATATTGAGTATTACTTCAAGAAAATTTTATCTTTTATCTACAAAGAGCTGCAACTTCATAAATATTTACCCTCTTGGAAAAAATTTCCATGCTAAATAAGATAACATGGTATGTTAATAAACTTATAGTGAAATCAGCATCAATATATTATTTGAGAAGAAAAAATTACATAAACACATAAAAATTGCCATTAAAGTCAGAATAATTCATTTCTTCTCAGGCACAAGATGACATTTCCTACCTCATAATATTGCCTTGGTTTATTATTTGTTGAAGCATTTCCCTGAATCTCTAAATGGTTTTTTTCCTTATCATACTACCAAACACTATCTATTGGACCTTGATATTTCAACACACATGCAACCTCTTCCATTAAATTTTCTTCAATATTTGAAATGAAATTGTTCCCTTTTCCAATGTAGTTCTTCCAATATTTAAAAAATGTTTTTCACTAAATAAAATTTTCTGTGCCAGTGTATATAGTAAATTCATGCTGGCTACAGGTATCATACATTTCAACTGCAGCATCGTGAGGCTGTAAGGAACTCACAATGACAATGCCCAGATTATCAAATCATGAAATACTTTGAATGACTGTGGAGATTTGCTAGCCATATAGATTTCTGATCACAGATAGAATGACTATGTGGGTCCTTTTGTTTCTTATCACTCTCATAGTTGTCCTGGACTTGAGCTATAGCACACTGAAGCATTGCTGACTCATGAGGTATAACTTTTACTTAATTGTACTCTTTAGTTGGCTAGTTGCATGATTTAGAGTTAGAGGCTGTCGTTCCATATGCCTTCTAGGTGTAAGAACCTCATGAGTTCCCTGGGCTGCACTGCCATGACTTTATTATCAAGCCAAGGTCATAAAAGCACATATCAGTAGAAAACTGATAAATGCAGTGTACACAGACTATTGAAGATGAACATTTGTGAAGACTGTGTACATAATATGTACACAGATTATTGCAAATGAATATTTCACAGGTGAAAAAAAAACTTTGGTATCTGTCATTAGGTTCTTTATGCCTACCCTAGGCCTTTCTAGTAGTTCCTCTCTCCCAGAGCTAAAGTGAAGATTTTCTAAGTGTCCTTTGGTTGTGTTCCCTGTCTATACTAGACTGAATCATTGTTACCTACTTTCCACTTCTTTCTTGTTGTAGAAATCACACAATCACACTCTTTGTCCCAAAGCATGGTAGAACCTCTCACTAAAGGTTTTTGCTTCACTGATATTGAGTTTTTCCATGTACCTTCTTCTGGCTTATGTAGCACTCCTAGGCTTGATGTGGGTAATTCATCATGCTTGTGTGGCTTGTCTTGTCCTTTCACTTTTAAGAAACACCATGAGAAAAACCTGCCAACTCTTCAAGTGTGGCCCAGGTACCCATACCTGGAGTCCATGCTTGGTTCTATCAAAGTGAGCCAAACTTTTGCTAACCTGTAGACAAATAAGCATGAGAGTCAATTTTCAGTCTTAAGTCACTGAGACTTTGAGATAGATCATTATGTAACAAGATATTGTCAACTACATCTCTCAACTGGCCCCCAGCATACAACATCCACCAGCCTGTCCATGCTTGAAGTTGTAGAGCATTGGGTCAATGTCCCAGTCTCTATTTTTCTCTGCATCCACTGGCTTCTTTTCAGTTCCTTATGCTCTATACTTTTCCTCCTACAACTTGTCTTCTGAATTTCTGTCTTAATTTTGCATTGCTACCTTATTTACCCAGAACTTCATTTCTAACTCTATTTTTCCTAAGGTATTTTTCAAGGTTCTTGTATGTGAATAGAGGCAACTGGTGATCATGCTCATGGATGAAATGGTTCAGAGTCACCTGGGTGAATTTCGTGTTCTCTTTCTA